>JAUCMX010000004.1:890038-940038 GCA_033459395.1 Hemibagrus guttatus
GGAGCAGCCCTCACGGGTGACAGAGCTCCTTACCCTATCTCTGAGGGAGTGCCCCACCACCCTACGGAGGAAGCTCATTTCGGCCGCTTGTATCCGGGATCTTACCCGCAGTGGGGCAGTGGTGGCTCAAGTGGTTAAGGCTCTGGGGCGTTGATCGGAGGATCGGGGGTTCAAGCCCCAGCACCACCAGGCTCCACTGTTGGGCAATTGAGCAAGGCCCTTAACCCTTTCTGCTCCAGGGGCGCTGTATCATAGCTGCCCCTGCGCTCTGACCCCAACTTCCTCAGCTGGGATATGCGAAGAAAAGAATTCCACTATGCTGTAATGTATGTGTGGCGATAATAAAGGCTTCATGCCCCCACTTTCTTTCTTCTTTCTTTCTTTTCTTTCTTACCCTTTCGGTCATGACCCAGAGCTCATGACCATAGGTGAGAGTAGGAACGTAGATTGACTGGTAAATCGAGAGCTTCGCCTTCTGGCTCAGCTCCTTCTTCACCACAACAGACCGGTACATAGACCGCATTACTGCTGCCACTGCACCGATCCGTCTGTCAATCTCACGATCCATCCTTCCCTCACTCGTGAACAAGACCCCGAGATACTTAAACTCCTCAACTTGAGGAAGGACCTCCCCTCCAACCTGAAGGGTGCAAGCCACCTTTTTCCGGTCGAGAACCATGGCCTCAGATTTGGAGGTGCTGACCCTCATCCCAGTCGCTTCACATTCAGCTGCAAAATGCCCCAGTGCATGCTGTAAGTCCAGGCTTGAAGGAGCCAACAGGACAACATCACCTGCAAAAATCAGCGATGAAATCCTGTGGTCCCCAAACCGGACTCCCTCCAGCCCCTGGCTGTGCCTAGAAATTCTGTCCATAAAAACAATGAACAGAACCGGTGACAGCCCTGTCGGAGCCCAACATGCACTGGGAACAGATCTGACTTACAGCTGGCAATGCGAACCAAGCTCCTGCTCCGGTTATACAGAGACCGAACAGCCCTTAACAGAGGGCCACGGACCCCGTACTCCCAGAGCACCTCCCACTGAATGCCACGAGGGACACGGTTGAAAGTCTTCTCCAAGTCCACAAAACACATGTCGACTGGTTGGGCAAACTCCCACGAACCCTCGAGCACCCTGTGGAGGGTATAGAGCTGGTCCAGTGTTCCACGACTAGGTCGAAAACCGCATTGCTCCTCCTGTATCCGAGGTTCGACTAACGGTCGGACTCTCCTCTCCAGTACTCTGGAATAGACTTTCCTTGGGAGGCTGAGGAGTGTGATCCCCCTATAGTTGGAACACACCCTCCGGTCCCCCTTCTTAAAAAGAGGGACCACCACCCCGGTTGCCCAGTCCAGAGGCACTGTCCCTGACCGCCACGCTATGTTGCAGAGACGTGTCAGCCAAGACAGCCCCACAACATCCAGAGACTTAAGGTACTCAGGGCGAATTTCATCCACCCCCGGTGCCTTGCCACCAAGGAGCTGCTGAACTACCTCAGTGACCTCATGAATGAATCTACCTCTGAGTCCTCGGCCTCTGGTTCCTCTAAGTATTCCTTCCACCGTCCGACAATATCCCTAGTCGAGACCAGCAACTCTCCACCTCCACCATAAACAGTGTTGGCAGAGAGCCGCTTACCCCTTCTGAGGCGCCAAACGGTCTGCCAGAATTTCCCCAAGGCCATCCGATAGTCCTTCTCCATGGCCTCACCAAACTCCTCCCAGACCCGAGTTTTTGCTTCCGAGACCACCACGGCTGTAGTTCGCTTGGCCTGCCGGTATGCCTCAGCTGCCTCCGGAGTCCCCTGAGCCAACCGGGCTCGATAGGACTCCTTCTACAGCTTGACGGCATCCCTTTCTTCCAGTGTCCACCACTGTGTCCGGGGATTGCCAGAGACCTTACGGCCACAGCTCCGGATGGCTGCATCAACAATGGAGGAGGAGAACATGGTCCACTCAGACTCAATGTCCCCAACCTCCCTCGGGATCTGGTTGAAACTCTCCCGGAGGTGGGAGTTGAAGACCGCCCTAACAGAGGGATCAGCAAGACATTCCCAACAGACCCTCACAATATGTTTGGGCCTGCCAAGTCTGTCCGGCATCCTCCTCCATAAGCGGATCCAACTCACCACCAGGTGGTGATCGGTTGACAGCTCCGCCCCTCTCTTCACCCGAGTGTCCAAGACATGCGGCCGAAGGTCAGATGATACGATCACAAGGTCGATCATTGATCTCCGGTCTAGGGTGTCCTGGTACCACGTGTACTGATGGGCACCCTTATGCTTGAACATGGTGTTTGTTATGGACAGGCTGTGACTAGCACAGAAGTCCAGCAACAAGACACCACTCGAGTTCAGATCAGGGGGGCCGTTCCTCCCAATCACGCCCCTCCAGGTATCACTGTCGTTGCCCACATGGGCGTTGAAGTCCCCCAGCAAAACTATGGAGTCCCCAGTCGGAGCACCTTCCAGCACCCCTCGCAGGGTCTCCAAGAAGGTTGGGTACTCCACACTGCCATTCGGCCCATAAGCTGAAACAACAGTGAGACACCTATCCCCGGCCCGAAGGTGCAGGGAAACAACCCTCTCGTTTACCGGGGAAAACTCCAGCACATGGTGGCTGAGCTGTTGGGCTAAAAGCAAGCCCACCAAAGCCTGATGCCTCTCACCATGGGGCACTCCAGAGAAGAAGACGGTCCAACCTCTCTCAAGGAGTTGGGTTCCAGAGCCCAGGCTGTGTGTGGAGGCAAGTCCGACTATCTCTAGCCGGTACCGCTCAACCTCCCTCACCAGCTCGGGCTCCTTCCCCCCCAGTGAGGTGACATTCCATGTCCCAAAAGCCAGATTCTTTGTCCAGGGTTTGGGTCGTCGGGGCCCCCGCCCATGACTGCTACCCAAAACACATGGCACCGGACCCTTATGCTCCTTCCTGCGGGTGGTGGGCCTACGGGAAGCTGGGCCTACGTCTTTTCTTCGGGCTGTGCCCGGCCGAGTCCCGCAGGCAAAGACTCGGCCACCAGGCGCTCGCCTGCGTGCCCCAACCCCAGGCCTGGCTCCAGGGTGGGGCCCCGGTGACGCCAGTCCGGGCGACATAACGGTCCTTGATTTTATTTCCATAAGAGTCTTGAACCGCTCTTAGTCTGACCCGTCACCTAGAACCCGTTTGCCTTGGGAGACCCTACCAGAAGCACCAGGCCCCTGACAACATGGCTCCTAGGTTCATTCGGGTACTCAAACCCCTCCACCACAATAAGGTGGCAGTTCAAGGAGGGGACAAATAAATATCAGGAACTTTATTTTAATGAATAAATCCTCTCAGTGTGTGTAAAAAGTTTTCCAGTGAAAGAGAACCAGCAGAGATTGTGGTACTGATTAGCTACTGGTGCTACCTTCAGATTCTTTACAACAGAGGGCTAGCTAGTTAACTTTAGAAAAAGGTGAATAAATGAAAAGAATAGAAAAATGAGATGAAGACAGGAGAGGCTGAAGGAAAAATAGCCAAAGATTCTCAGGTGAGCATTATATGATTTTGATCAAGATTATTTTTCATTCTCAAAAGGGAAAAGGTGTTTTTTATGTTTATCTCGACATTCAGTACAGCTGTTTTGCTGATGTTTTATTATGAAATAATACTTTTCTTTTTTTTTAACCAGTCTTTTTTTTTATCATTCATAAACCTGGTCAGTATTTGTGTCTATATCTTTTATTTATTTGTTTTTATTCCTCAGTAGATATTTCACACTTTCTGCTTGGTACATGATTACACCAGGAGATGGCGCTAGAGAACAATGCTTGACTGGATTCAAATGAATCAGAACTTAGCCAGGGAGCTGGAACAAATCAGTAAAATGTGTCATAATAAGGAGTAAAATGAATTATAACACACTCAGAAGAATAGTTAGAAATATTTGACTCAGTAAAATACAAACTCGGAAATATGCCTGTGTTCTTCATGCTAATTAAGGCTAATCTGTTTCTCTATTAATCCTACAAATGGACAAGGATTACATGAATGTATGTCAGTGTAGTGATGTACTTTTGCTTAATGGAATCTAAATATTTGGTACCAATCATATGACTAATAAACACCAGTCAGATTATCAATGTTCTCTTGAGCTGGAAAATCTGCTGGATCTCCAGTTCAAGTATAAAATCAGCCCTTAGATGGCAGCATCTAATGAAATGTTATTAAACCAAATGGGTTGGTGAAAGTGATGTGTATAGTATATTCATTCATTATGTAGCGCTTATCCGATCTAGTCTCGGGTCACGGGGAGCCTGTGATCTCAGGCGTCATTGGGCATCAAGGCAGGATACACCCTGGACGGAGTGCCAACCCATCACACACACACTCTCATTCACTCACGCAATCACACACTACGGACAATCTAGAGATGCCAGTCAACCTACAATGCATGTCTTTGGACCAGGGGAGGAGACCGGAGTACCCGGAGGAAGCCCCCGAGGCACGGGGAGAACATGCAAACTCCACACATACGGCGGAGGCGGAAATCGAACCCCCACCCCTGGAGGTGTGAGGCAAACGTGTTAACCACCAAGACACCGTGCCCCCAATGTGTACAGTATAATATTTACATATATTGCTGTGACTTAGTGCAGCAAACCAACAGACTGTACAGAGTGTTATCATTTACAGTAATGAGGGCGAAATGTAGGACTGTAAAGTGTACACATAAACTCAGGAAGTGACTTATTGTGATGAGCTGAAATGTGTGGAGTTACACTGATCTGTAATGAACTTTATCATAGCACAATGACTCTGTTTATAGTCCAGTCTACATTTATAAACTCTTACTGCGCTATTTCAACTTGATCATCTTCCACTTTACTTTGTTTTGTATAAATATATCAAATAATAGCAGCGTCAGACTCATGTCTAGAGAGTATTTGTTGCATATCTCCTGAGAAAATGAATGTGTGACAGCTTTTATTCACAGTGTGAGGAAAAAGGATTGCAGCGTCACAGCGACCACGGGGGAAATTCTTCGCCAATTATATTGCAAAGGTGCATTGGTAAGGCAGGTGTTTTATAGGAGTCTGAGGTTGCTTGCCGCTTTCAGTAAGACTATGTGGTGGATATTCATTGGTTGGCTGTGATCAGGTGAGTTTATTATGATTGGCTAAGTGGACTGCATGCTAGTGGCGTGATCAGCGCGTGTGGGGGATGATCTCGTAGTGCTCCACCTATTTCTCTTCTCTTTTATTTTAATGTTGAAGTGTCTAAGCTTTTTAGAGAAGAGAAAAATGTTGACTAATCTAAACACAACATTCATAAAAAAATGTTTGACATGTACAATAATTCTAATTAAAACTTCCAATGAATAAGGAGGATAAGGAGAGAAAGAAGCATGGATTTATTTACTCCTGTTAATAACGCTATTTTAATGGAAAGTTAAAGACTTTATGATTGTGTGTCAATAATGCATTAATGCTTATTCTCTCTGTACAGAGCATTCATGTCAATTAGAAATATCCCTGCTAAAATACAAAAATGCAGTGTTTCATGAATAAAATGATCTAAATATTCTCTCCAACTACATTTCACTCGGTTCAGCACTGATGCAGAATCAGCTGATTTCAAGTTTAAGTTTAAGTTAAACTAATATTGGAGTTTATCACCAAAAATTAATTTGGGTTTTTTTTTTGTAGAGGGTTTGGTAGAGATAAATAACACATGGAGCAAAAATAATCATTGTACTGGTTCATGTTAAATTACAGGAATAATAATCTGGAGATTTATATTACATTAAGTATTTTCATAAACTGATTGTTATTTGTAGATACAGTACATGCGTCACTGAATAAAGCCTTGATAAACCAGTCTTTTCACTATGTACTGCATCACATACTTGGTATGCAGTACATTCTTTTCATTATATATTGCATGGTTGAAACGACAATAAAAGCTTTTTGACTTGACTTTTATAACTCTTTGTGTGGATTACACTGTCAAATGTTTAAATCATTTATTTATTTCAGTAACACACCAATTCAATAACAATTTTTGTTTTGCTTTATTAAAGATAACAAGTACATATAAACTCCATTACACAATCTTCAACCTTAATAAACTGGCATTATCGGCATAACAGCGATGAGTAATAACGTTCCAGATATTCGACGATAATATGAGTTAAGTCATCATGTACCAGGTATAAAACAATCTTATTAGTTGGGAAGACGTTTCGTACCAGGTATAAAACAATCTTATTAGTTGGGAAGACGTTTCGTACCAGGTATAAAACAATCTTATTAGTTGGGAAGACGTTTCGTACCAGGTATAAAACAATCTTATTAGTTGGGAAGACGTTTCGTACCAGGTATAAAACAATCTTATTAGTTGAGTTATTACGTATTTGATATAAAACAGTCTTACGAGTTGATGAATTGTTTCATTTGTGGTACAAATTTGTCGAACAACTTCTTGTGTGTCGTTGTTTGATATGTAACATCGCCGAATATCTTCTTGTGTGTCGTTGTTTGATATGTAACATCGCCGAATATCTTCTTGTGTGTCGTTGTTTGATATGTAACATCGCCGAATATCTTCTTGTGTGTCGTTGTTTGATATGTAACATCGCCGAATATCTTCTTGTGTGTCGTTGTTTGATATGTAACATCGCCGAATATCTTCTTGTGTGTCGTTGTTTGATATGTAACATCGCCGAATATCTTCTTGTGTGTCGTTGTTTGATATGTAACATCGCCGAATATCTTCTTGTGTGTCTTGAGTTATAATTAGAAAATAAATTATCACAAATGAAGAAAAATCCATTTTGTGTGTCGTTTTTGATAGTAACATCGCCGAATACTTCTTTGTCAAAAAGCCGTATCTTTTGTGTGTCGTTTTTTGTTTGTACAAGTCTACGTGGTGGCTATTCATTGGATAACTACGTACAGATCAGCTGAGTGACTCACGTGCTAGTGATCCCATCAGAAACATGAACTAGGGCCACACCCATGTCTCTCATTCTCTTCTGCCGGAGACTACTTCCAATACACAAGATGGGATGTTTAAGATGAGATGAGTTTGCTCATCAGCAGGTAGAGTGTTCATAAGGAAATAATGGACCTCTTAACTATACACTTATACAAGAATTAACTCTACACTGCTCATTATTTAAAAAAAAAAAAAAAAGGCAAATGTATTCTGTACTAACACAAACTGATTCTTGTGTAACAGAACCATGGTCAATTTGTACAAGTGGGGGAATGTTTTGATATTCAAAGCACTTGTTTAATTTGTTCTTAAATTCTAGAAAGGTAAATTTAGCAGTACAATTCCCAGATTGGATTAGAAAAGTAAACACAGTGCTGTGTAATAGAGTTTAACAATGAAAAAGGTATTTTTGTATTTATGTATGAAGTGAAACAGAAGTGGAAGTCCAAGTTCCTTGTGTAGAGAGTGTTAACCAGTGCAGCTCTACATTTTCTTAGCAAATAAGCTTCCTGTGGGTTGGGGCACCACACAGTAAACTAAAGATACCACTCCGGGTTTTACACTGAAAGCCTTCAAATGACGATAGCATGTGGTAAGAAAAATAGAAAAAGCTCTGCCCCTTGCTGAAGTCTTCATCACAGTCTTCCTTCCATGTAGTGTGGAGTTAGGGGTGATGTCAAATTTCGTGCCTCTTGTATGGACTCTAGCTGCTGCATTCTGGACTAACCGGAGCTTGTTTATGTTCCTACTGGAACATCCAGATGGCTGTAGAAAATACAGAAATGACCCCAGAAGGCAGAATGTTTAGCATGGTCCAACCCTGGCATGAATAATCAAAACGAGTGCAGTACTAACACAGCTACATCATCAGGGTGATATTATATTTTTACAGGAAATTCTTCTACCTTTTTATCATATTAAGATGGTTTGGACTGGTCACTTGTTCAGATTCAATAATTGTCTGCATTTATCATCCTTAAGAAGGTCATGGTGGAGCCAAAAAATTGGCTTTAATTTGGTTCAGGATGTGAGTCTTGCATATCACCTTCCACACACCACATGGCTTATTGCTAAATTAAGCATCTAACATAGGTCTTAGATCTTTGGAGCTTTAAAAAGTCCACATGATAACAAAGTAAATAACCCCTGAATCTTGGGGAGAACATGTGTATTCTGAGTGCATAGGGTGGAGCTGGGTGTGTCCCTGTTAGTGTTAGTATTAGTATTTGTTCTGTCCATTACTACTAATAAACTATACTATATAAGGGCTAACAGGAATGATTCAGTACTGTATGTGTAACGTAATAATTTCTTTTACATCAAAGTCATTTTGGTTTCATAATCAAAATGAAATGAATGTTTCCATTAGTTAGTGCATTTATTTGTATGTTATGTTTTGGTGAGAGCCAGGACTAACCTGTCAGAATCATACTGCTTCTTTTATCTACACCTATGGATAAGGAGAGAAAGAAGCATGGATTTATTCACTCCTGTTAATAATGCTATTTTAATGGAACTGTCATAAAGCTATTTTAGAGGAAAGTTAAAGATTTTATGATTGTGTGTCAATAATGTATTAATGCTTTTTTTCTCTGTACAGAGCACTCATGTCAATTAAAAGTATATCTCTGCTAAAATACAAAAATACAGTGTTTCGTGAATAAAATTAGGAAAATATTCTCTACAGCTTCATTTCACTCAGTTCAGCACTGATGCAGGATCAGCTGATTTCAGCAAAAATCCCCACTAATTTAAGATAAACTAACATTGGAGTCTATCACAAAGACCATTTTTTTCTAACTTAATTTGGGGTTTTGTGTAGAGGGTTTGGTAGAGATAAATAACACATGGATAAATGATATTTATCCAATAAAATGATTTTCATTCATTCATTGTCTACCGCTTATCCGATCTATTCTCGGGTCACGGGGAGCCTGTGCCAGAGGAGATGTGCCATCTCAGGCATCAAGGCAGGATACACCCTGGACAGAGTGCCAACCCATCGCAGGGCACACACACACACTCTCATTCACTCACACAATATGGACAATTTAGAGGTGCCAATCAACCTACAATGCATGTCTTTGGACTGGGGGAGGAAACCGGAGTACCCGGAGGAAACCCCCGAGGCACGGGGAGAACATGCAAACTACACACACCACACACACACACACACACACACACACACACACACACACACACACACACACACACACACACACACACACAGCAAAGGCGGGAATCGAACCCCCATCCCTGGAGGTGTGAGTCAAACGCGCTAACCACTAAGCCACCGTGCCCCCTATAAAATAATATTTATCCAATAAAATAATAATTGCACTGGTTCATGTTAAATTAAAGGAATAATAATCTGGAGATTTATATTACATTAAGTATTTTCTTAAATTGATTGTTATGTGTGGATACAGTGCATGAGTCACTGAATGGAGCCTTGATAAGCAGTCCTGTTCAAAATACAGAATGATTTGCAAAAAAACAAATGATTTCCTGGCACGCAATGTCCTCATTTTGGAAAGTACCTGAAACACCTCCAGCACACTGACAAAAGGTGACCATAAGGAACATTTTTGCATTTATACAAAACCTGGCTCTGTTTACAATTTTGAAACCCTTAAGCACTTCCATCATACAGTAAACAGGTCAAGATTGCGTACGCCCTGAAGAAATGATTCAACACACAGAAATCCCTGCTCTAACCCTCAGTCACTTCACTGGATCTAAACACATTAAAATAAATCATTCACAGAGGCATTAACACAAGAAACATGTTATTTATCAAAATCCTGTTTGTTCACATTAGATCTCCTTTGATTTGCTGCTTTAGTGTGATCCTTTTTACTCTTTCATTTCTTTTTCGGTTGATATTTGTCTTTAAAACTAAGGGAGACAGACTGGCTTTAAGTCTTTCTTAGTTCCTGGGTTATGATGATGTAGATTTATAATATTCTGTTATTTGTGCTCCTGTGGGGACTTTAGTGCTCATCTTGGGAATGATGGACAGATGCATCCAAACTCAATTGGAGAAAAATTATTAGACTTCTTTATAAACCATGTAGACAATAACAAACTACAAAAGTCTTGTTTTAACAGAGGGCTGCTTATAAGTGTAATTTATACCAAAGGTAAATTATTGATGTAGTGATATTAATTCGTTGATCAGGATGTTAATCAGATTGACCAGGTAAACAAGCCTTTCAGATTGTTTTGGAGCTTCTGGCTAAGAGATTAATTTAACCCTCACCTCAGAAAGATCTTCCTTGTCTGAGTGAGATCATGAGCATGGTGTCTGAATGGGCCATGTTCAGATCCTTGGCTGTAGAGGTATCTCCAGAAAAGCTGTCTGTACAAGTTCAAGCTTGGCTGAACAAACAAGGGAAAGTGTGGCCTCTACTGGAGATGAGGGACACAAAAACTGAGAAATGTTTTTTTTTTATCTTTGGATATACTGGAAGAAGGCATTTAGTTGAAGGAGATCTTCTGTGTGATGCTCATTGAATCAATTAAAACTCAATTAAAAGGTACAGCAGAACATTTAGCAGCCACTGAAGCAAAAGCTCTAGAGGCTTTGCAATAAAACTTTCAGGTGGACAAAGGTTCTGGCAAACTCCAGTGCCTCAGGAGATGGAGAGGAGATCAAGTTCAAGCTTTACTAAACAAACGAGGGAAAGTGTGGCCTCTACTGGAGAGTGAGATGAAAGAGGTGAGTTGAATATCATGGTTAATTTGGTTACTAAAATTAACCTACACGTGTCAGAATGTGAACTGAAATGTATAAAATTGTGTACCGCTCTTCCCTGATTGAAATAATAGATCACGTAACTTCTAGCAAGTGGTCAAGCTAATCTTCTAGTTAGCCAAATAATTCTAGGCTAATTTACCTCATATTTACACATTACCCAATTCTTACAGCAACACACTTCAGAAAGTGTTAGAAATAAATATCAGGAACTTTATTTCCCTCCTCTGTTGTCTCAGACAGTGGTGGTAGGTGGGCTCTGGAATTGCCAGTCTGCTGTAAGGAAAGCTGAATTCATCTCAGCTTTAGCCTCCCACTCCCACTACATGTTCTGGCACTAACTGAGACCTGGATATCACCACAGAACACTGCTATGCGGGGATGTGGTAGCTTAGTGGTTAAGGCATTGGACTACTGCTCGAAAGGTTGTGAACTCGAATCCCAGGTCCACCAAGCTGCAACTACTGGGCCCCTGAGCAAGACCCTTAACCCCAAAAAATGCTCAGTTGTATAAAAAATGAGATGAAATGTAAGTCGCTCTGGATAAGGGCGTGTAAATGTAAATGTACTCTGGCTGCTCTATCCTCTGCCTATGCTTTCTCTCACTCACCACGAGAATCAGGCAGGGGGGTGGTACAGGTCTGCTGTTGTCATGGAGATGGTGTTTCACACCTCTCCCCTTGTCTCATCAAACCATCTTTTCTTCTGAATTCCATGCAGTTTCAGTTACCTCTCCAATCAGCCTCTTCATCATCATCACCTACCGCCCCCCTGGTCCCCTAGGAGACTTCATGGAAGAAATGGACACACTCCTCAGTGTCTTCCCTTCTGACTGCACCTCTCTACAGTCCTTGGTGTTTTCAACCTCAGACCCCCGAAAAGCTTCAGTCTTCTGGCCTTCTGACTCTTCAGACTTCATTCTTCTTGTCATTCAACAGCTGCCTCTGACACACAAGGGAGGAAACATCCTGGATCTGGCCATCACTCATCCTTCCGCAGCTACAGACATGACTGCTAACCCACTTCATATCTCCGATCATCACTTGGTATCCTTCACTATCACTCTGCCTGTCCTGCCTAAACGTCTCTTACACATTGAAACCTTCACTCTATCTCCCCTTCTCTCTGTAGCTTCCTTCTTTCATCTCTTCCTGACCACGATTCCTTTTCCTCTCTACCCCTGGACTCAGCTACAGACACTTTTCTCTACTCTCTTTCCTCAACAATGGACCTCCTCTGCCCTCTGTCCACTAAATCCAGGAAGACTGGGTTTTCAGATGTGCTGTGCAGCAATCGTAGAGAACTGCGAGCAGCAGAAAGGAAGTGGAAGAAATCTCAGCTCGAAGCAGATCTCATTTCTTACCATGCGCTCCTCCACAAATCCTGCCAAGACTGCCTTCTACAAGGAAAAGTCTGAAGTTTCTGCAAAATATCCTAAAAAGCTCCACAACATCTTCTCTTCACTATTCAACCCTCCGGCTCCACGTGCTCCATCTTCCCTGACCACTGAAGACTTTGTCACTTTTTACAGCGATGAAATTAAGAAGATCAGCCAGACCTTCACTTCTGACCCAACTTTACCTACATTACACAACAAGGACTCCTCTACTCCTTCATTGTGGCATCTCTCAATCTCAGCAAAAGAGATTTTGCAAATCATCCAGTCTTGCAATCCTATGACCTGCCCACTGGATCCAATCCCTTGCACTATGTTTCAGACCATCTCGCTCCTACCCTTCTACCCTTTATCACCACAGTTTAATTCAATTCAATTCAATTTTATTTGTATAGCGCTTTTAACAAAGAGCATTGTCTCAAAGCAGCTTTACAGAACATAAGAAACAATAAACATACAAACAAACAGTCCTAGATGTTAGACAAAATTTTCCCTAGTGAGCGAGCCTGAGGTGACTGAGGCAACTGTGGCAAGGAAAAACTCCCTTAGATGGTATTAGAAAGAAACCTTGAGAGGAACCAGACTCAAAAGGGAACCCATCCTCATTTGGGTGACACCAGAGAGTGTGATATGAACAATGTCCTTTCTGCATTTATGTATAGTCAACTGTGTGAGGCAGATACAGCATGTGTAGAACATTATGTGTAAATTAATTAGGAGGTTGTTGTCATCCACATAGGGTTGGCAGCGTTGCTTTGAATACCCCAGACCTCACAAAGCAAAACCCGGCTGGAGCTGGTCCATCTCTGGATGCCACTGGAGCTGGCACAATCTCTATATGTCTCAGGATGGGTAGAAGAAGGGAAACAATTGGAAAGTGATTGGCGTAAGTCATCCTAAAGACACCTGCTCTGGAACCCTGCCCTGAATAACTCTCTGATCTCACCTTCAGACACTGCTCCCCAATCTTGGGGTAACCATGGACAATCAGCTGTCTTTTTCCTCCCATGTTGATAATGTCACATGCTCATGTCAGTTTCTTCAGAAGGATTTGGCCATTTTTATCCACACAGGTTGCTCAGGTTCTTGTTCAGTCTCTGATCATTTTGAGACTGGACTACTGCAGCTCTCTACTGGCAGGTCTACCTCTGAACACAATTTGTCCTCTTCAAATGATCAAAAATTCAGCAGTGTGACTTGTTTTCAACCTGCCTAAGATCTCCCACACCATCACACTGCTGCTCCTCCACTGGCTTTCAGTAACTGCATCAGATTCAAAACACTGATACTTGCCTACAAAGCCAAGAATGGACCAGCACCATCTGACCTCAAAGGTCACACTGCACCTCGCTCCCTCAGATCTACTAGCACTGCTCAACTGGTCCACCATCTCTCAGGGTCAGAGGTAGGTTTACATCTAGACTCTTCTCTGTTCTGGCACCGAGGTATATGGACTTTCCAAGATGGTGCCGGTGAGGTTGGCTGCCATCACGACTGCTCTGATCTCTTTTGCTTTGTTTTTGTTTTTTAAGTTAACTTCCAGTAACTCTTAACTGGGAAAATTCTTCACAATTGAGTACATTAGGTACGACAGAGATACTCTTATTTCTATTGGTATACAATGTACTCACAATTCAACGTTTTTAACCCCGGATCCAAGCTGGCCGTGTGAGATCCTGAGGGAGAACGAAGGATGCGACCCAAAGAGTCAGGAACAGGCTGCGAGCCCGTGCACATCGCGCACCTCTGCCTAGCATCCTGCTCGCCAAAGTCCAGTTGCTGGAAAACAAGCTTGATGACCTCAGGGCCAGGGTAAAGTTCCAGAGAGACATTCGACACTGCAATCTCCTCTGCTTCACCGAGACATGGCTGAACCCAGCATTGTCGGACCACACGATCCAGCCGGCTGAGTTCATCTCGGTTCACCGCATGGACAGAACACTGGAATCAGGGAAGTCAAGGGGGGGTGGTGTGGGTTTAATGGTGAACAGCAGCTGGTGTAACAGCATGAGCGTTGTTCCTCTTACACGCTCTTGTACACCCAACCTGGAACTATTGACTAATAAATGTCATCCTTTTTACCTTCCTCGGGAGTTTACATCGGTCATAATCAGCACTATTTATATTCCACCACAAGTGGACACGGACACTGCCTTATATGAGCTGCATGAGGCACTCACACAGCACCAGACACAACACTGGGACGCTGCGCTTATTGTGGCAGGGGACTTTAACAGCGCCAACCTCAAATGTGCAGCGCCAAACTTTTATCAGCACATCACCTGCCCCACCAGGGGTGAAAGGACACTGGACCATTGTTACACAACAATAAAAGATGGCTACAAGGCACAATCTCGTCCCCCGTTTGCGAAATCTGACCACACCGCCATTTTCCTCATGCCAAAATATAAACAAAGGCTCAAGCAGGAAGTTCCAGCTCAGAGGGAGGTCACACACTGAATGGACCAATTGGTGGCCACTCTACTTGATACACTCGATGATGCAGACTGGGACCGGCACAGCTCTGATGACATCAACATGTTTACGGAAGCAGTTGTGGGATTCATTGGGAAACTAGTGGATGATACTTTGCAAAAAATGATCATCAGAACGTTTCCCAATCAGAAGACCATCCGCGATGCTCTGAGATCTCGTGCCGCTGCCTATAATGCGGGATTTGCATCGGGTGACATGGACTCAAGTCTGCGTCATACAATGTTCTGAAAGCGGTGAAGGAGGCGAAGCAGTGCTACAGGAGGAAACTAGAGTCACAGCTCCAAGAGAGTGACTCTAGGAGCCTGTGACAGGGACTAAGGACAATGACTGACTATAAAGCCCCAACATCTGGTATGTTAAATGCGGACGCTTCTCTGGCAGATGAGCTGAACACCTTCTACGTTCACTTCGAGGCTGCAGCTAACAATGCTAATGCTAAGGCTTATACTAATCCCCACATGCTTCAAAGAGTCCATCATTGTTCCTGTCCCATCCTGCTTCCCTCAACAACTACCACCATGTAGCCCTGACCTCAATAGTGATGAAGTGCTTGGAGTGACTGGTCAGAGACTTCCTCATCTCTTCACTACCTGACACACTAGATCCGCTACAGTTTGCTTACCGCCCAAACCGCTCAACAGATGATGCCATTTCTCAGCTCCTTCATACATCACTCACTCACCTGGACACTAGAAAGGGGAATTATGTTAAAATGCTCTTTGTCGACTACAGTTCAGCGTTTAACACTATAGTTCCCTCCACACTCACCACCAAGCTGCAGCATCTGGGACTCAGCCCATCTCTGTGTCAGTGGATCTCCAATTTCCTAACCGGCAGACCACAGGCAGTAAGGATGGGCAGACATGTCTCAGCCTCCCTCATCCTCAGCACGGGAGTCCCCCAGGGTTGTGTTCTGAGCCCCCTGCTGTACTCATTGTACACGTATGACTGCATGGCCACTACCATCTCCAACTGGTCAGATTGATCTCAATGAGACGGCCTACCTGGAGATTAGGAATCTGGAGAACTACTGGTGCCAGAGGAACAATCTCCTCCTTAACGTCAGCAAGACAAAGGAACTGATAGTGGACTTCAGCACAAAGCAGGAGAGGAACTTCCAGACCCCCATGATCAATGAGAGCCCAGTGGAGAGAGTGGACAGCTTCAGATACCTCAGTGTTCACATCACGCAGGATCTGCCATGGTCCTGTCTCATCAACACCGTGGTGAAAAAGGCCCGGCAGCGTCTCTACCACCTCAGACTCTTGAGAGACTTTAGACTGCCCTCTAATATATATATGTTGCACATTTCCGGTTGCACTTATATTTTAAAGTTGGACATTACCTCTGCTGCTCATCATTCCACTTCACACTCCATGACCACCCCGTACGGCTGCTGTCTGCAAATTCAACATTCCATACTTATACAGTTTATTTATACAGTTCTACCTTTTTACTTTTATATATTTTTACATCCACTTATATATTTTTATACTTTAATCTTTTTTTATTGTAACTAAATTTTAGTTTTTATATTTTATATTCATTCTTCCCACTGGCATTTGCCTTCTTATTTCCTTTTCTTTCCAAGGTCACAAACAGTCGTGTAAGCATTTCACTGCATATCGTACTGTGTATGGTTGTGTATGTGACCAATAAAAATTTGAATTTGTTTGTTATGTATGTTGATCTAAAAAGCAATCAACACAGTTTTTAGGCTGATGGTATCCTAAGTCTGTGACCTATTGAACCAGTGTTAATGTATTCTTTGACAGAAACTTCAAAGCACTCTTGTACATCGCTCTGGATAAGAGCATCTGCCAGATGTAAATGTAAATGTTATTTTAATAAATATGTAGATCCACTCAGTGTGTGTAAAAGGTTTTCCAGTTTTCAACCAGGAGATGGTGCTAGAGAACAATGCTAGGCTGGATCAAGTTGATGAAGTAAAGCAGTAGCAGTAAGTAGAAGAAAATCTCACAAGGTATTTTATACTGATTTAAGTAGCTTCAAACACATGATCAGTGAATCCTGATAGTCCTCCAACCATAACACAGTTTGTAAAGGAAGTCCAAAATGTTGGATTCTGGATCAGTGAGTCAATTAAAAATTCACAAATCACATTCAGCAGCTTACAACTTCACTAACAACATGTGTCTGAACAATCACACCTAGAACCGCTGCATGTAGTCTTGAAATACTTACCTGTACTGTGAACAGCAGCATTCCTTATTCAAGATAACCCTGTTTCAGTAAAATCATCTAAAAATATCTACCTTAACTAACAACAACCATGTGTTCTCTTCTTCATAATGCACCTGTCTAGTTCTTCTAGTGCTGGACATGTCTCTCATGAATACACACAGCATCTGCTCAGTTGTATCATGTCTCAGTTGTAAGTTGCTTTGGATAAAAGTCTTAGCAGAATTAAGTGAATGTAAGCGTGAATCAAATGAATAAAAACTCAGTTAGATGGACAGTTTCTAAAAATTGACACAGATTCAAATGAATCCATGTTACAGTGAACTCCATCCTGGTGGGTTCTGCGGTATAATGAACCAGCATGAAATAGTGCAATATATCATTAAAAAACAAAAGCACTACTACCATGTGTCTAGATTCAGAAACTGGTGGAACATGGAAAAATAAAGATAACCATAATAAGAAGAAGAAGAAAGTTTTGTTAAAGACACATGCACTAACATTAAACACATGGACAAGTATTTTATTTTTAAAGCTTTATTTGCATCTTTACGAAATACATAAATTAATTTCTTGTGAATCATGTCCTACCAGATAAAAGTAGTTTTGGTGGTTATGATGGATCATTTCATACCAGGGATATATATCGTTTTGACGAGACGCTAGATCATACCAGGAAATAGCCCATTGGACAAGACGCTAATTATTTCCATGAAACTTCAATTTTCATATTTTGTGTTAAAATCATTTCCATGACACTCCAATTAATTTTTTTTATTTTGTGTTAAAATCATTTCCATGAGAACTTTGTAAGTGCTTTTACTACAGTCTGTGCTGTAGTTCTGTGTAGTGGAATTGCTTCTGGAAATCTTGTAGCAGTACACATAATAGTGAGCAAAAACTGATTTCCTGCTTTTGTTTTGGGCAAAGGACCTACACAGTCTACCAACACCTTTTCAAAAGGTTCTCCCATCACAGGAATAGGGTGCAAGGGATCAGGAGGAATCACCTGGTTTGGTTTTCCTACCTTTTGACACGTCTCACATGAAGCACAATATTTAACTACATTTTGGTATAATAATGGCCAGAAAAAATATTACAGATTAAAAAAGATTTCATATGACTATAGAAAGTGTGCCAAAATATGCAATATAGAAATATATAGATTATAGAAATATGCCGCCATTTTCTCTCTTTTTTATTGTCTGACTTTTTCTGGATGCTCTTCCGGGGTGGTGTTCACTGTAATTGATGTAATTGGCAAGCAGCCAATTACATCCCGGTCCCCCAGCTGATCACGCTGTAATAACAAAGCCATCACCACAATAACCAAAATACGAGCTGTGGCACGTACAGGACACTCCATTTTTTAAATTTTGTTTTAAAATCATTTCCATGAGACACCAAATTTTTATCTTCTACTTCTTCTTCTTTTGGCTTTTCCCTTCAGGGGTCGCCACAGCGAATCATCTCTCTCCACCTATCCCTATCTTCTGCATCCTCAACACTTGCACCCACTAGCTTCATACACTCACTCTTATATCGCTTTAAAATTATTTCCATGAGATGGCAGATTTTTTTTGGACTTAGTAAAAATAATTTCCAAAAAACGCTGAATTCTGTTGTACCATGGACAAAGAATTTCCAAAAAACGCTGAATTCTGTTGTACCATGGACAAAGAATTTCCAAAAAACGCTGAATTCTGTTGTACCATGGACAAAGAATTTCCAAAAAACGCTGAATTCTGTTGTACCATGGACAAAGAATTTCCAAAAAACGCTGAATTCTGTTGTACCATGGACAAAGAATTTCCAAAAAACGCTGAATTCTGTTGTACCATGGACAAAGAATTTCCAAAAAACGCTGAATTCTGTTGTACCATGGATAAAGAATTTCCACAACATGCTGGATTCTTTTGTACCATCGAAAAATCATTTTCACGAGACACTGGACTTTTTTGTGCCACAGAGCAATCCTTAATCATTAATTTGTTAATCAGGTAAACTATCTCAATGACACTTTACAAAAGTGCAGACGTTTATATAGAGTACAGTGAGTCTACGTGGTGGCTATTCATTGGATAACTACGAATAGATCGGCTGAGTGAATCACGTGCTAGTCATGTCATGAGAAACCTGAACTAAGGCCAAGGGTTCTTTAAGGGTTGCTTTTAAAACCGTTTGTACAAGACTGTTAATCGTTTCATGACAGGGATGAACCATTCCCACGGGATGGTGAATCACTTCATTCCCGTCATAAAGTGCTGTAATGTGACTGGTTTCAGAGGAAGTTGATTGTGTAGTCTAAAATACAGTAATTACGGCATTCCTGTATCACAGCCAAACAATCTCTGTTTCTACATGTAAAAAAAAAAGTATTGAAACTCTGACTCATGACTAGAGATGATTTGTTGAATAACTCCTGAGAAAATGAATGTGTGACAGCTTTAATTCACAGTGTGGGGGAAAAGTATTCAACAATCACCCCTGAAGATTAAATTGCTGACAAAAAGGCATGTTGAAGCTGGTTTGAAGTTTGCTCCAGAGCATTTGGAGAAACCTGTAGATTACTGGGAGAATGTAACGTGGTCAGATTAGAGAAAGATTGAACTTTACAATACGCCAGATTTGGCTCTGTGTACACCGCTAAAAATACCCATACCTCCAGTGAAGGTGGAGGTGAAAGCATCATGGTATGGATCTGTTTCAGTTCTCATGGTCCCAGCAGATATCAAAGGTGTAATGGATAGAGCAATGGAACCAAAGTTCTCGAGAAAAATTAGGGTGAAGCTTACAGCTGGACAACGATCCAAACATACCACAAAGAACAATGTCGACTGGTTTCATAGAAAGAAAATCACGGTGTTGGAATGGCATCAAATATAAATTAGACACAAGGACCCACACATCTAAATAAAAAATACATAAATTCCTTTAAAGGGAATCATCTCATACCAGGCAAAAGTAGTTTCAGTGAAACAGTGACTCATTTAATGCCTAGGATATATATCGTTTCGACGAGATGGCAGAGCATACCAGGGAAAAACCCTTTGGCTCAGATCCTGGATCTTTAAATCTTCTTCTTTCGGCTTTTCCCTTCAGGGGTCGCCACAGTGAATCATCTCTCTCCACCTATCCCTATCTTCTGCATCCTCAACACTTGCACCCACTAGCTTCATATCTTCATTAATTCCATCCATATACCTCCTCTTTGGCCTTCCCCTTTGCCTCCTGCCTGGCAGCTCCATGTCCAACATTCTCCTACCAATATACTCACTCTCCCTCCTCTGAACATGTCCAAACCATCTTAATCTGGTCTCCCTAACTTTGTCCCCCAAACGTCCAACATGAGCTGTCCCTCTGATGTACTCGTTCCTAATCCTGTCCAATCTTGTCACTCCCAAAGAGAACCTCAACATCTTCAGCTCTGCTACCTCTAGCTCTGACTCCTGTCTCTTCCTCAGTGACACTGTCTCTAAACCATACAGCATGGCCACTCTCACCACTGTCCTGTACACCTTCCCCTTGATTCTCGCTGATATTTTCCTCTCACACAGAACTCCCCACACCTTTCTCCACCCATTCCAACCTGCCTGCACTCGCTTCTTTACCTCTTTCCCACACTCTCCATTACTCTGGACTGTTGACCCCAAGTACTTAAACTCCTGTACCTTCTTCACCTCTTCACCCTGTAACCTTACTGTTCCACTTCCCTCCCTTTCATTCACACACATGTACTCAGTCTTACTACCACTGACTTTCATTCCTCTTCTCTTCAGCGCAAACCTCCACCTCTCCAGGTTTTCCTCCACCTGCTCCCTGCTCTCACTACAGATCACAATATCATCTGCAAACATCATTGTCCAAGGAGACTCCTGTCTGACCTCCTCTGACAACTGGTCCATCACTATAGCAAACAGGAAGGGGCTCAGAGCCGATCCCTGATGCAGTCCCACCCCCACTTTGAACTCTTCTGTCTGACCTACAGCACACCTCACCACTGTCCTGCTCCTCTCATACATGTCCTGCACCACTCTGACATACTTCTCTGCTACTCCTGACTTCCTCATACAGTACCACAGCTCTTCTCTTGGCACCCTGTCATACGCTTTCTCCAAGTCTACAAACACACAGTGCAACTCCCTCTGACCATCCCTATACTTCTCCATCAAAATTCTCAGAGCAAAAATTGCATCTGTTGTGCTCTTTCTGGGCATGAAGCCATACTGCTGCTCACAAATTTCCACTACCTTCCTTAACCTAGCTTCCACTACTCTTTCCCATAGCTTCATTGTATGGCTCATCAACTTTATCCCCCTATAGTTACTGCAACTCTGCACGTCACCCTTATTCTTAAAGATCGGCACTAACACACTTCTTCTCCATTCCTCAGGCATCCTCTCACTCTCTAAAACCCTGTTGAACAAACTAGTTAAAAATTCCACTGCTGCCTCTCCCAGACACTTCCGGACCTCCACCAGGATGTCGTCAGGACCAACTGCCTTTCCACTTTTCATCCTCTTCAAAGCCTTCCTGACTTCATCCTTTCTAATCTTATCTACTTTCTGTTCCACAGAGTTCACCCCTTCTACTCTTTTTCCCCTCTCATTTTCCTCATTCATCAGCTCCTCAAAGTACTCCTTCCATCTCCTCTGTACACTCTCCTCACTTGAGAGCACCCTTCCATCTCTATCCTTAATAACTCTAACTTGCTGCACATCCTTCCCATCTCGATCCCTCTGCCTAGCTAACCTGTACAAGTCCTTCTGTCCTTCTCTAGTGTCTAACCTAGTGTACAACTCGTCATATGCCTTCTGCTTGGCCTTAGACACCTCCCTCTTCACTCTGCGCTGTAACTCCTTGTATTCCTGTCTATTCTCTTCAGTCCTGTCCATGTCCCACTTCTTCTTGGCTAACCTCTTCCTCTGGACACTATCCTGAACTTCCTCATTCCACCACCAAGTCTCCTTATCTTCTTTCCTCCTTCCAGATGACACACCCAGCACCTTTCTCCCTGTCTCCCTGATCACTTCTGCTGTAGTTTCCCAGTCATCTGGCAGCACTACCTGACCACCCAGAGCCTGCCTCAACTTCTGTCTAAATTCCTCACAACATTCCTCCTTTTTCAGCTTCCACCACTTGGTTTTCTTCTCTATCTCTATCTTTGACCTCTTCGTCTTACAGACCAACAAAGTCATCCTACACACCATCATCCTATGCTGTCTGGCTACACTCTCTCCCACTACCACTTTACAGTCACTAATCTCTTTCAGATTGCCTCTTCTACATAGGATGTAGTCTACCTGTGTTCTCCTACCTCCACTCTTGTAAGTCACTCTATGCTCCTCCCTCTTCTGAAAATAAGTGTTAACCACAGCCATGTCCATCCTCTTAGCAAAGTCCACTACCATCTGTCCTTCTAGGTTCCTTTCCTTAACTCCAAACTTGCCCATCACCTCCTCATCACCTGCGTTCCCCTCACCAACATGTCCATTAAAATCCGCTCCTATCACCACTCTCTCACCCGTGGGAATACTCTCCATCACCTCATCTAATTCACTCCAGAATCTCTCTTTCTCCTCTAACTCACAACCTACCTGTGGGGCATAACCACTAACAACATTCAACATTACCCCTTCAATCTCTAACTTCAGACTCATCACCCTGTCTGACACTCTCTTCACCTCCAGGACATTCCTCACAAACTCCTCCTTCAGGACCACACCTACCCCATTTCTCTTACTATCCACACCATAATAAAACAGCTTGAATCCTGCTCCTATACTACGAGCCTTGCTACCCTTCCACCTGGTCTCCTGTACACACAGTATATCCACCTTCCTTCTCTCCATCATATCAGCCAGCTCTCTACCTTTCCCTGTCATAGTACCAACATTCAGAGTTCCTATTCTCAGTCCTACACTCTTACCTTTCCTCTTCTCTCTCTGTCTGTGCACTCTCCTTTCTCCTCTACTTCTTCCACCAACAGCAGCCCAATTTCCATCGGCCCCATTTTTCTGTAGGTCAACGGCGCTGTTACCCCGGGCCTCAACCGATCCGGTATGAAATTCAGAGTACTGACGATTCGCAACCCTCTTGATTTATGTGGGCTTGGGACCGGCACAGAAGTCACTGGACTGTGACCCCCATGGCTAGATTAGCGTTTTGGATCACTATTATCTTTTATTTTCACCTGGAACTTAAACACATAAACGGACATCATCGGCGATCCTCATTATCTTCATCTTCATCATCATTCAGCTATGTTTGTTCCATTTACAACATACTTGCATTCCTCTACCTGGGCTAAAGACATAAAACTCATTGACATTTATTCTTTCATCCATGGTGGTTTATTGTTATTCTTATTTTCAGTTTATTTTTTCTTTTGTTTATTGGGTGAATTGTAAATATTCATTCAACTATGTGAGGTAAACGACATTCATATAAAGGACATACAGCGGTGTGAAAAAGTGTTGGTTCCTGATTTCTTATTTTTTTGCATGTTTGTCACACTTTAATGTTTCAGATAATCAAACACATTTAAATATTAGTCAAAGATAACACAAGTAAACACATCATGCAGTTTTTAAATGAAGGTTTTTATTATTAAGGGAAAACAAAATCTAAAACTACATGGCCCTGTGTGAAAAAGTGTTTGCCCCCTAAGACTAATAACTGGTTGGTCCACCCTTAGCAGCAACAACTGCAATCAAGAGTTTTCCATAACTTGCAATGAGTCTGTTACAGCGCTGTGGAGGAATTTTGGCCCACTCATCTTTGCAGAATTGTTGTAATTCAGCCACATTGGAGGGTTTTCGAGCATGAACCACCTTTTTAAGGTCATGCCACAGCATCTCAATCGGATTGAGGTCAGGACTTTGACTCGGCCACTCCAAAGTCTTCATTTTGTTTTTCTTCAGCCATTCAGAGGTGGACTTGCTGGTGAACTGTGACCCCCATGGCTAGATTATCATGCAGTTTTTAAATGAAGGATTTTATTATTAAGGGAAAACAAAATCCAAAACTACATGACCCTGTGTGACAAAGTGTTTGCCCCCACTGTTAAAACATAACTGTGGTTTATCACACCTGAGTTCAATTTCTCTAGCCACACCCAGGCCTGATTACTACCACACCTGTTCGCAATCAAGAACTCACTTAAATAGGACCTGCCTGACAAAGTGAAGTAGACCAAAAGATCCTCAAAAGCTAGACATCGTCCAAAGAAATTCAACAACAAATGAGAAAGAAAGTAATTGAGATCTATCAGTCTGGAAAAGGTTATAAAGCCATTTCTAAAGCTTTGGGACTGCCGCGAACCACAGTGAGAGCCATTATCTACAAATGGTGAAAACATGGAACAGTGAAGAACCTTCCCAGGAGTGGCAAGCCGACCAAAATTACCCCAAGAGCGCAGCGACAACTCATCCAGGAGGTCACAAAAGACCCCACAACAACATCCAAAGAACTGCAGGCCTCACTTGCCTCAGTTAAGGTGAGTGTTCATGACTCCACCATAAGAAATAGACTGGGCAAAAATGGTTTGCATGGCAGAGTTCCAAGACGAAAACCGCTGCTGAGCAAAAAGAACAAAGGCTCGTCTCAGTTTTGCCAGAAAACATCTTGATGATCCCCAAGACTTTTGGGAAAATACTCTGTGGACTGACGAGACAAAAATTGAACTTTTTGGAAGGTCTGTGTCCCATTACGTCTGGCGTAAAAGTAACACCGCATTTCAGAAAAAGAACATCACACCAACAGTAAAATATGGTGGTGGTAGTGTGATGGTCTGGGGCTGTTCTGCTGCTTCAGGACCTGGAAGACTTGCTGTGATAAATGGAACCATGAATTCTGCTGTCTACCAAAAAATCCTGAAGGAGAATGTCCGGCCGTCTGTTTGTGACCTCAAGCTGAAGCGAACTTGGGTTCTGCAGCAGGACAATGATCCAAAACACACCAGCAAGTCCACCTCTGAATGGCTGAAGAAAAACAAAATGAAGACTTTGGAGTGGCCTAGTCAAAGTCCTGACCTCAATCCCATTGAGATGCTGTGGCATGACCTTAAAAAGGTGGTTCATGCTCGAAAACCCTCCAATGTGGCTGAATTACAACAATTCTGCAAAGATGAGTGGGCCAAAATTCCTCCACAGCGCTGTAACAGACTCACTGCAAGTTATGGAAAACACTTCATTGCAGTTGTTGCTGCTAAGGGTGGACCAACCAGTTATTAGTCTTAGGGGGCAAACACTTTTTCACACAGGGCCATGTAGTTTTGGATTTTGTTTTCCCTTAATAATAAAAACCTTCATTTAAAAACTGCATGATGTGTTTACTTGTGTTATCTTTGACTAATATTTAAATGTGTTTGATTATCTGAAACATTAAAGTGTGACAAACATGCAAAAAAATAAGAACTCAGGAAGGGGGCCAACACTTTTTCACACCACTGTATATGGTACCACCAGTGAGAAACCTGAACTAAGGCCAAGGGTTCTTTAAGGGTTGCTTTTAAAACCGTTTGTACAAGACTGTTAATCGTTTCATGACAGGGATGAACCATTCCCACGGGATGGTGAATCACTTCATTCCCGTCATAAAGTGCTGTAATGTGACTGGTTTCAGAGGAAGTTGATTGTGTAGTCTAAAATACAGTAATTACGGCATTCCTGTATCACAGCCAAACAATCTCTGTTTCTACATGTAAAAAAAAAAAGTATTGAAACTCTGACTCATGACTAGAGATGATTTGTTGAATAACTCCTGAGAAAATGAATGTGTGACAGCTTTAATTCACAGTGTGGGGGAAAAGTATTCAACAATCACCCCTGAAGATTAAATTGCTGACAAAAAGGCATGTTGAAGCTGGTTTGAAGTTTGCTCCAGAGCATTTGGAGAAACCTGTAGATTACTGGGAGAATGTAACGTGGTCAGATTAGAGAAAGATTGAACTTTACAATACGCCAGATTTGGCTCTGTGTACACCGCTAAAAATACCCATACCTCCAGTGAAGGTGGAGGTGAAAGCATCATGGTATGGATCTGTTTCAGTTCTCATGGTCCCAGCAGATATCAAAGGTGTAATGGATAGAGCAATGGAACCAAAGTTCTCGAGAAAAATTAGGGTGAAGCTTACAGCTGGACAACGATCCAAACATACCACAAAGAACAATGTCGACTGGTTTCATAGAAAGAAAATCACGGTGTTGGAATGGCATCAAATATAAATTAGACACAAGGACCCACACATCTAAATAAAAAATACATAAATTCCTTTAAAGGGAATCATCTCATACCAGGCAAAAGTAGTTTCAGTGAAACAGTGACTCATTTAATGCCTAGGATATATATCGTTTCGACGAGATGGCAGAGCATACCAGGGAAAAACCCTTTGGCTCAGATCCTGGATCTTTAAATCTTCTTCTTTCGGCTTTTCCCTTCAGGGGTCGCCACAGTGAATCATCTCTCTCCACCTATCCCTATCTTCTGCATCCTCAACACTTGCACCCACTAGCTTCATATCTTCATTAATTCCATCCATATACCTCCTCTTTGGCCTTCCTCTTTGCCTCCTGCCTGGCAGCTCCATGTCCAACATTCTCCTACCAATATACTCACTCTCCCTCCTCTGAACATGTCCAAACCATCTTAATCTGGTCTCCCTAACTTTGTCCCCCAAACGTCCAACATGAGCTGTCCCTCTGATGTACTCGTTCCTAATCCTGTCCAATCTTGTCACTCCCAAAGAGAACCTCAACATCTTCAGCTCTGCTACCTCTAGCTCTGACTCCTGTCTCTTCCTCAGTGACACTGTCTCTAAACCATACAGCATGGCCACTCTCACCACTGTCCTGTACACCTTCCCCTTGATTCTCGCTGATATTTTCCTCTCACACAGAACTCCCCACACCTTTCTCCACCCATTCCAACCTGCCTGCACTCGCTTCTTTACCTCTTTCCCACACTCTCCATTACTCTGGACTGTTGACCCCAAGTACTTAAACTCCTGTACCTTCTTCACCTCTTCACCCTGTAACCTTACTGTTCCACTTCCCTCCCTTTCATTCACACACATGTACTCAGTCTTACTACCACTGACTTTCATTCCTCTTCTCTTCAGCGCAAACCTCCACCTCTCCAGGTTTTCCTCCACCTGCTCCCTGCTCTCACTACAGATCACAATATCATCTGCAAACATCATTGTCCAAGGAGACTCCTGTCTGACCTCCTCTGACAACTGGTCCATCACTATAGCAAACAGGAAGGGGCTCAGAGCCGATCCCTGATGCAGTCCCACCCCCACTTTGAACTCTTCTGTCTGACCTACAGCACACCTCACCACTGTCCTGCTCCTCTCATACATGTCCTGCACCACTCTGACATACTTCTCTGCTACTCCTGACTTCCTCATACAGTACCACAGCTCTTCTCTTGGCACCCTGTCATACGCTTTCTCCAAGTCTACAAACACACAGTGCAACTCCCTCTGACCATCCCTATACTTCTCCATCAAAATTCTCAGAGCAAAAATTGCATCTGTTGTGCTCTTTCTGGGCATGAAGCCATACTGCTGCTCACAAATTTCCACTACCTTCCTTAACCTAGCTTCCACTACTCTTTCCCATAGCTTCATTGTATGGCTCATCAACTTTATCCCCCTATAGTTACTGCAACTCTGCACGTCACCCTTATTCTTAAAGATCGGCACTAACACACTTCTTCTCCATTCCTCAGGCATCCTCTCACTCTCTAAAACCCTGTTGAACAAACTAGTTAAAAATTCCACTGCTGCCTCTCCCAGACACTTCCGGACCTCCACCAGGATGTCGTCAGGACCAACTGCCTTTCCACTTTTCATCCTCTTCAAAGCCTTCCTGACTTCATCCTTTCTAATCTTATCTACTTTCTGTTCCACAGAGTTCACCCCTTCTACTCTTTTTCCCCTCTCATTTTCCTCATTCATCAGCTCCTCAAAGTACTCCTTCCATCTCCTCTGTACACTCTCCTCACTTGAGAGCACCCTTCCATCTCTATCCTTAATAACTCTAACTTGCTGCACATCCTTCCCATCTCGATCCCTCTGCCTAGCTAACCTGTACAAGTCCTTCTGTCCTTCTCTAGTGTCTAACCTAGTGTACAACTCGTCATATGCCTTCTGCTTGGCCTTAGACACCTCCCTCTTCACTCTGCGCTGTAACTCCTTGTATTCCTGTCTATTCTCTTCAGTCCTGTCCATGTCCCACTTCTTCTTGGCTAACCTCTTCCTCTGGACACTATCCTGAACTTCCTCATTCCACCACCAAGTCTCCTTATCTTCTTTCCTCCTTCCAGATGACACACCCAGCACCTTTCTCCCTGTCTCCCTGATCACTTCTGCTGTAGTTTCCCAGTCATCTGGCAGCACTACCTGACCACCCAGAGCCTGCCTCAACTTCTGTCTAAATTCCTCACAACATTCCTCCTTTTTCAGCTTCCACCACTTGGTTTTCTTCTCTATCTCTATCTTTGACCTCTTCGTCTTACAGACCAACAAAGTCATCCTACACACCATCATCCTATGCTGTCTGGCTACACTCTCTCCCACTACCACTTTACAGTCACTAATCTCTTTCAGATTGCCTCTTCTACATAGGATGTAGTCTACCTGTGTTCTCCTACCTCCACTCTTGTAAGTCACTCTATGCTCCTCCCTCTTCTGAAAATAAGTGTTAACCACAGCCATGTCCATCCTCTTAGCAAAGTCCACTACCATCTGTCCTTCTAGGTTCCTTTCCTTAACTCCAAACTTGCCCATCACCTCCTCATCACCTGCGTTCCCCTCACCAACATGTCCATTAAAATCCGCTCCTATCACCACTCTCTCACCCGTGGGAATACTCTCCATCACCTCATCTAATTCACTCCAGAATCTCTCTTTCTCCTCTAACTCACAACCTACCTGTGGGGCATAACCACTAACAACATTCAACATTACCCCTTCAATCTCTAACTTCAGACTCATCACCCTGTCTGACACTCTCTTCACCTCCAGGACATTCCTCACAAACTCCTCCTTCAGGACCACACCTACCCCATTTCTCTTACTATCCACACCATAATAAAACAGCTTGAATCCTGCTCCTATACTACGAGCCTTGCTACCCTTCCACCTGGTCTCCTGTACACACAGTATATCCACCTTCCTTCTCTCCATCATATCAGCCAGCTCTCTACCTTTCCCTGTCATAGTACCAACATTCAGAGTTCCTATTCTCAGTCCTACACTCTTACCTTTCCTCTTCTCTCTCTGTCTGTGCACTCTCCTTTCTCCTCTACTTCTTCCACCAACAGCAGCCCAATTTCCATCGGCCCCATTTTTCTGTAGGTCAACGGCGCTGTTACCCCGGGCCTCAACCGATCCGGTATGAAATTCAGAGTACTGACGATTCGCAACCCTCTTGATTTATGTGGGCTTGGGACCGGCACAGAAGTCACTGGACTGTGACCCCCATGGCTAGATTAGCGTTTTGGATCACTATTATCTTTTATTTTCACCTGGAACTTAAACACATAAACGGACATCATCGGCGATCCTCATTATCTTCATCTTCATCATCATTCAGCTATGTTTGTTCCATTTACAACATACTTGCATTCCTCTACCTGGGCTAAAGACATAAAACTCATTGACATTTATTCTTTCATCCATGGTGGTTTATTGTTATTCTTATTTTCAGTTTATTTTTTCTTTTGTTTATTGGGTGAATTGTAAATATTCATTCAACTATGTGAGGTAAACGACATTCATATAAAGGACATACAGCGGTGTGAAAAAGTGTTGGTTCCTGATTTCTTATTTTTTTGCATGTTTGTCACACTTTAATGTTTCAGATAATCAAACACATTTAAATATTAGTCAAAGATAACACAAGTAAACACATCATGCAGTTTTTAAATGAAGGTTTTTATTATTAAGGGAAAACAAAATCTAAAACTACATGGCCCTGTGTGAAAAAGTGTTTGCCCCCTAAGACTAATAACTGGTTGGTCCACCCTTAGCAGCAACAACTGCAATCAAGAGTTTTCCATAACTTGCAATGAGTCTGTTACAGCGCTGTGGAGGAATTTTGGCCCACTCATCTTTGCAGAATTGTTGTAATTCAGCCACATTGGAGGGTTTTCGAGCATGAACCACCTTTTTAAGGTCATGCCACAGCATCTCAATCGGATTGAGGTCAGGACTTTGACTCGGCCACTCCAAAGTCTTCATTTTGTTTTTCTTCAGCCATTCAGAGGTGGACTTGCTGGTGAACTGTGACCCCCATGGCTAGATTATCATGCAGTTTTTAAATGAAGGATTTTATTATTAAGGGAAAACAAAATCCAAAACTACATGACCCTGTGTGACAAAGTGTTTGCCCCCACTGTTAAAACATAACTGTGGTTTATCACACCTGAGTTCAATTTCTCTAGCCACACCCAGGCCTGATTACTACCACACCTGTTCGCAATCAAGAACTCACTTAAATAGGACCTGCCTGACAAAGTGAAGTAGACCAAAAGATCCTCAAAAGCTAGACATCGTCCAAAGAAATTCAACAACAAATGAGAAAGAAAGTAATTGAGATCTATCAGTCTGGAAAAGGTTATAAAGCCATTTCTAAAGCTTTGGGACTGCCGCGAACCACAGTGAGAGCCATTATCTACAAATGGTGAAAACATGGAACAGTGAAGAACCTTCCCAGGAGTGGCAAGCCGACCAAAATTACCCCAAGAGCGCAGCGACAACTCATCCAGGAGGTCACAAAAGACCCCACAACAACATCCAAAGAACTGCAGGCCTCACTTGCCTCAGTTAAGGTGAGTGTTCATGACTCCACCATAAGAAATAGACTGGGCAAAAATGGTTTGCATGGCAGAGTTCCAAGACGAAAACCGCTGCTGAGCAAAAAGAACAAAGGCTCGTCTCAGTTTTGCCAGAAAACATCTTGATGATCCCCAAGACTTTTGGGAAAATACTCTGTGGACTGACGAGACAAAAATTGAACTTTTTGGAAGGTCTGTGTCCCATTACGTCTGGCGTAAAAGTAACACCGCATTTCAGAAAAAGAACATCACACCAACAGTAAAATATGGTGGTGGTAGTGTGATGGTCTGGGGCTGTTCTGCTGCTTCAGGACCTGGAAGACTTGCTGTGATAAATGGAACCATGAATTCTGCTGTCTACCAAAAAATCCTGAAGGAGAATGTCCGGCCGTCTGTTTGTGACCTCAAGCTGAAGCGAACTTGGGTTCTGCAGCAGGACAATGATCCAAAACACACCAGCAAGTCCACCTCTGAATGGCTGAAGAAAAACAAAATGAAGACTTTGGAGTGGCCTAGTCAAAGTCCTGACCTCAATCCCATTGAGATGCTGTGGCATGACCTTAAAAAGGTGGTTCATGCTCGAAAACCCTCCAATGTGGCTGAATTACAACAATTCTGCAAAGATGAGTGGGCCAAAATTCCTCCACAGCGCTGTAACAGACTCACTGCAAGTTATGGAAAACACTTCATTGCAGTTGTTGCTGCTAAGGGTGGACCAACCAGTTATTAGTCTTAGGGGGCAAACACTTTTTCACACAGGGCCATGTAGTTTTGGATTTTGTTTTCCCTTAATAATAAAAACCTTCATTTAAAAACTGCATGATGTGTTTACTTGTGTTATCTTTGACTAATATTTAAATGTGTTTGATTATCTGAAACATTAAAGTGTGACAAACATGCAAAAAAATAAGAACTCAGGAAGGGGGCCAACACTTTTTCACACCACTGTATATGGTACCACCAGTGAGAAACCTGAACTAAGGCCAAGGGTTCTTTAAGGGTTGCTTTTAAAACCGTTTGTACAAGACTGTTAATCGTTTCATGACAGGGATGAACCATTCCCACGGGATGGTGAATCACTTCATTCCCGTCATAAAGTGCTGTAATGTGACTGGTTTCAGAGGAAGTTGATTGTGTAGTCTAAAATACAGTAATTACGGCATTCCTGTATCACAGCCAAACAATCTCTGTTTCTACATGTAAAAAAAAAAAGTATTGAAACTCTGACTCATGACTAGAGATGATTTGTTGAATAACTCCTGAGAAAATGAATGTGTGACAGCTTTAATTCACAGTGTGGGGGAAAAGTATTCAACAATCACCCCTGAAGATTAAATTGCTGACAAAAAGGCATGTTGAAGCTGGTTTGAAGTTTGCTCCAGAGCATTTGGAGAAACCTGTAGATTACTGGGAGAATGTAACGTGGTCAGATTAGAGAAAGATTGAACTTTACAATACGCCAGATTTGGCTCTGTGTACACCGCTAAAAATACCCATACCTCCAGTGAAGGTGGAGGTGAAAGCATCATGGTATGGATCTGTTTCAGTTCTCATGGTCCCAGCAGATATCAAAGGTGTAATGGATAGAGCAATGGAACCAAAGTTCTCGAGAAAAATTAGGGTGAAGCTTACAGCTGGACAACGATCCAAACATACCACAAAGAACAATGTCGACTGGTTTCATAGAAAGAAAATCACGGTGTTGGAATGGCATCAAATATAAATTAGACACAAGGACCCACACATCTAAATAAAAAATACATAAATTCCTTTAAAGGGAATCATCTCATACCAGGCAAAAGTAGTTTCAGTGAAACAGTGACTCATTTAATGCCTAGGATATATATCGTTTCGACGAGATGGCAGAGCATACCAGGGAAAAACCCTTTGGCTCAGATCCTGGATCTTTAAATCTTCTTCTTTCGGCTTTTCCCTTCAGGGGTCGCCACAGTGAATCATCTCTCTCCACCTATCCCTATCTTCTGCATCCTCAACACTTGCACCCACTAGCTTCATATCTTCATTAATTCCATCCATATACCTCCTCTTTGGCCTTCCTCTTTGCCTCCTGCCTGGCAGCTCCATGTCCAACATTCTCCTACCAATATACTCACTCTCCCTCCTCTGAACATGTCCAAACCATCTTAATCTGGTCTCCCTAACTTTGTCCCCCAAACGTCCAACATGAGCTGTCCCTCTGATGTACTCGTTCCTAATCCTGTCCAATCTTGTCACTCCCAAAGAGAACCTCAACATCTTCAGCTCTGCTACCTCTAGCTCTGACTCCTGTCTCTTCCTCAGTGACACTGTCTCTAAACCATACAGCATGGCCACTCTCACCACTGTCCTGTACACCTTCCCCTTGATTCTCGCTGATATTTTCCTCTCACACAGAACTCCCCACACCTTTCTCCACCCATTCCAACCTGCCTGCACTCGCTTCTTTACCTCTTTCCCACACTCTCCATTACTCTGGACTGTTGACCCCAAGTACTTAAACTCCTGTACCTTCTTCACCTCTTCACCCTGTAACCTTACTGTTCCACTTCCCTCCCTTTCATTCACACACATGTACTCAGTCTTACTACCACTGACTTTCATTCCTCTTCTCTTCAGCGCAAACCTCCACCTCTCCAGGTTTTCCTCCACCTGCTCCCTGCTCTCACTACAGATCACAATATCATCTGCAAACATCATTGTCCAAGGAGACTCCTGTCTGACCTCCTCTGACAACTGGTCCATCACTATAGCAAACAGGAAGGGGCTCAGAGCCGATCCCTGATGCAGTCCCACCCCCACTTTGAACTCTTCTGTCTGACCTACAGCACACCTCACCACTGTCCTGCTCCTCTCATACATGTCCTGCACCACTCTGACATACTTCTCTGCTACTCCTGACTTCCTCATACAGTACCACAGCTCTTCTCTTGGCACCCTGTCATACGCTTTCTCCAAGTCTACAAACACACAGTGCAACTCCCTCTGACCATCCCTATACTTCTCCATCAAAATTCTCAGAGCAAAAATTGCATCTGTTGTGCTCTTTCTGGGCATGAAGCCATACTGCTGCTCACAAATTTCCACTACCTTCCTTAACCTAGCTTCCACTACTCTTTCCCATAGCTTCATTGTATGGCTCATCAACTTTATCCCCCTATAGTTACTGCAACTCTGCACGTCACCCTTATTCTTAAAGATCGGCACTAACACACTTCTTCTCCATTCCTCAGGCATCCTCTCACTCTCTAAAACCCTGTTGAACAAACTAGTTAAAAATTCCACTGCTGCCTCTCCCAGACATTTCCAGACCTCCACCAGGATGTCGTCAGGACCAACTGCCTTTCCACTTTTCATCCTCTTCAAAGCCTTCCTGACTTCATCCTTTCTAATCTTATCTACTTTCTGTTCCACAGAGTTCACCCCTTCTACTCTTTCTTCCCTCTCATTTTCCTCATTCATCAGCTCCTCAAAGTACTCCTTCCATCTCCTCTGTACACTCTCCTCACTTGTGAGCACCCTTCCATCTCTATCCTTAATAACTCTAACTTGCTGCACATCCTTCCCATCTCGATCCCTCTGCCTAGCTAACCTGTACAAGTCCTTCTGTCCTTCTCTAGTGTCTAACCTAGTGTACAACTCATCATATGCCTTCTGCTTGGCCTTAGACACCTCCCTCTTCACTCTGCGCTGTAACTCCTTGTATTCCTGTCTATTCTCTTCAGTCCTGTCCATGTCCCACTTCTTCTTGGCTAACCTCTTCCTCTGGATACTATCCTGAACTTCCTCATTCCACCACCAAGTCTCCTTATCTTCTTTCCTCCTTCCAGATGACACACCCAGCACCTTTCTCCCTGTCTCCCTGATCACTTCTGCTGTAGTTTCCCAGTCATCTGGCAGCACTACCTGACCACCCAGAGCCTGCCTCAACTTCTGTCTAAATTCCTCACAACATTCCTCCTTTTTCAGCTTCCACCACTTGGTTTTCTTCTCTATCTCTATCTTCGACCTATTCTTCTTACAGACCAACAAAGTCATCCTACACACCACCATCCTATGCTGTCTGGCTACACTCTCTCCCACTACCACTTTACAGTCACTAATCTCTTTCAGATTGCCTCTTCTACATAGGATGTAGTCTACCTGTGTTCTCCTACCTCCACTCTTGTAAGTCACTCTATGCTCCTCCCTCTTCTGAAAATAAGTGTTAACCACAGCCATGTCCATCCTCTTAGCAAAGTCCACTACCATCTGTCCTTCTAGGTTCCTTTCCTTAACTCCAAACTTGCCCATCACCTCCTCATCACCTGTGTTCCCCTCACCAACATGTCCATTAAAATCCGCTCCTATCACCACTCTCTCACCCGTGGGAATACTCTCCATCACCTCATCTAATTCACTCCAGAATCTCTCTTTCTCCTCTAACTCACAACCTACCTGTGGGGCATAACCACTAACAACATTCAACATCACCCCTTCAATCTCTAACTTCAGACTCATCACCCTGTCTGACACTCTCTTCACCTCCAGAACATTCCTCACAAACTCCTCCTTCAGGACCACACCTACCCCATTTCTCTTACTATCCACACCATAATAAAACAGCTTGAATCCTGCTCCTATACTACGAGCCTTGCTACCCTTCCACCTGGTCTCCTGTACACACAGTATATCCACCTTCCTTCTCTCCATCATATCAGCCAGCTCTCTACCTTTCCCTGTCATAGTACCAACATTCAGAGTTCCTATTCTCAGTCCTACACTCTTACCTTTCCTCTTCTCTCTCTGTCTGTGCACTCTCCTTTCTCCTCTACTTCTTCCACCAACAGCAGCCCAATTTCCATCGGCCCCATTTTTCTGTAGGTCAACGGCGCTGTTACCCCGGGCCTCAACCGATCCGGTATGAAATTCAGAGTACTGACGATTCGCAACCCTCTTGATTTATGTGGGCTTGGGACCGGCACAGAAGTCACTGGACTGTGACCCCCATGGCTAGATTAGCGTTTTGGATCACTATTATCTTTTATTTTCACCTGGAACTTAAACACATAAACGGACATCATCGGCGATCCTCATTATCATCACCTTCATCATCATTCAGCTATGTTTGTTCCATTTACAACATACTTGCATTTCTCTACCTGGGCTAAAGACATAAAACTCATTGACATTTATTCTTTCATCCATGGTGGTTTATTGTTATTCTTATTTTCAGTTTATTTTTTCTTTTGTTTATTGGGTGCATTGTAAATATTCATTCAACTATGTGAGGTAAACGACATTCATATAAAGGACATACAGTGGTGTGAAAAAGTGTTGGCCCCCTTCCTGATTTCTTATTTTTTTGCATGTTTGTCACACTTTAATGTTTCAGATAATCAAACACATTTAAATATTAGTCAAAGATAACACAAGTAAACACATCATGCAGTTTTTAAATGAAGGTTTTTATTATTAAGGGAAAACAAAATCTAAAACTACATGGCCCTGTGTGAAAAAGTGTTTGCCCCCTAAGCCTAATAACTGGTTGGTCCACCCTTAGCAGCAACAACTGCAATCAAGCGTTTTCCATAACTTGCAATGAGTCTGTTACAGCGCTGTGGAGGAATTTTGGCCCACTCATCTTTGCAGAATTGTTGTAATTCAGCCACATTGGAGGGTTTTCGAGCATGAACCACCTTTTTAAGGTCATGCCACAGCATCTCAATCGGATTGAGGTCAGGACTTTGACTAGGACACTCCAAAGTCTTCATTTTGTTTTTCTTCAGCCATTCAGAGGTGGACTTGCTGGTGAACTGTGACCCCCATGGCTAGATTATCATGCAGTTTTTAAATGAAGGTTTTTATTATTAAGGGAAAACAAAATCCAAAACTACATGGCCCTGTGTGACAAAGTGTTTGCCCCCCCTGTTAAAACATAACTGTGGTTTATCACACCTGAGTTCAATTTCTCTAGCCACACCCAGGCCTGATTACTGCCACACCTGTTCGCAATCAAGAACTCACTTAAATAGGACCTGCCTGACAAAGTGAAGTAGACCAAAAGATCCTCAAAAGCTAGACATCGTCCAAAGAAATTCAGCAACAAATGAGAAAGAAAGTAATTGAGATCTATCAGTCTGGAAAAGGTTATAAAAAGCCATTTCTAAAGCTTTGGAACTGCCGCGAACCACAATGAGAGCCATTATCTACAAATGGCGAAAACATGGAACAGTGAAGAACCTTCCCAGGAGCGGCCGGCCGACCAAAATTACCCCAAGAGCGCAGCGACAACTCATCCAGGAGGTCACAAAAGACCCCACAACAACATCCAAAGAACTGCAGGCCTCACTTGCCTCAGTTAAGGTGAGTGTTCATGACTCCACCATAAGAAATAGACTGGGCAAAAATGGTTTGCATGGCAGAGTTCCAAGACGAAAACCGCTGCTGAGCAAAAAGAACAAAGGCTCGTCTCAGTTTTGCCAGAAAACATCTTGATGATCCCCAAGACTTTTGGGAAAATACTCTGTGGACTGACGAGACAAAAATTGAACTTTTTGGAAGGTCTGTGTCCCATTACGTCTGGCGTAAAAGTAACACCGCATTTCAGAAAAAGAACATCACACCAACAGTAAAATATGGTGGTGGTAGTGTGATGGTCTGGGGCTGTTCTGCTGCTTCAGGACCTGGAAGACTTGCTGTGATAAATGGAACCATGAATTCTGCTGTCTACCAAAAAATCCTGAAGGAGAATGTCCGGCCATCTGTTTGTGACCTCAAGCTGAAGCGAACTTGGGTTCTGCAGCAGGACAATGATCCAAAACACACCAGCAAGTCCACCTCTGAATGGCTGAAGAAAAACAAAATGAAGACTTTGGAGTGGCCTAGTCAAAGTCCTGACCTCAATCCCATTGAGATGCTGTGGCATGACCTTAAAAAGGTGGTTCATGCTCGAAAACCCTCCAATGTGGCTGAATTACAACAATTCTGCAAAGATGAGTGGGCCAAAATTCCTCCACAGCGCTGTAACAGACTCATTGCAAGTTATGGAAAACGCTTGATTGCAGTTGTTGCTGCTAAGGGTGGACCAACCAGTTATTAGGCTTAGGGGGCAAACACTTTTTCACACAGGGCCATGTAGTTTTGGATTTTGTTTTCCCTTAATAATAAAAACCTTCATTTAAAAACTGCATGATGTGTTTACTTGTGTTATCTTTCACTAATATTTAAATGTGTTTGATTATCTGAAACATTAAAGTGTGACAAACATGCAAAAAAATAAGAACTCAGGAAGGGGGCCAACACTTTTTCACACCACTGTATATGGTACCACCCGGCTAATCCCAAGAATCGTTATTTATATTTCAAAGATATAGGAAATGCACGTACAGCTGAGACTTTAGATGGATCGGTCTCTATACCTCACCCAGACTTAGATGTGACCTAGAAATATAAGAGAATTTTGGAGGAAATAGCATTTCTTTGAATAGACACTGGAAAACCTATTGGATGTGTTGGAGTGCTCTTGCTCATTTTTGGAGAAGATTATGATATCATCAATGTACATCATGCAGCATTTTCCCTTCAACTCTCTAAGCATCAATTCTCATCAATTTTCCTCTTGTGGTCACGTCCAGGGAGGTTGGACACAGTCCTGTGGACCTTACCATGTTGAAGCTGGTTTGAAGTTTGTGACAGAACATTTGGAGAAGCCTGTAGATTACTGGGAGAATGTAACATGGTCAGATTAGAGAATGATTGAACTTTCCAGTGCACTAGGTTTGGCTACGCCCCTAAAAATACCCATACCTCCAGTGAAGGTGGAGGTGAAAGCATCATGGTAGGGGTCTGTTTTTCTTCTCATGGTCCCAGCATAAATCAAAAGTGTAATGGATGGAGCGATGTACCCAAAGTTCTTGAGAAAAATTAGAGTGGAGCTTACACCTGGACAAAGATCCAAGACATACCACAAAGGACAATGAATTCAATGATTTGGAGGAAAATCTAGAAATTTGGATATGCTGGTAGAGATTGCATTTAGTTGAAGGAGGTCTTCTGTGTGATGCTCAGTGAGTCAATTAAAAAACCTCAATTAAAAGGTACAGCAGAACATTTAGCATCCACTGAAGCAAAAGCTCTAAAGGCTTTGCAATAAGATTTTCAGGTGGCCAAAAGTTCTGGCAAACTCTAGTGCCTCAGGAGATGGAGAGGAGATCAAGTTCAAGCTTTACTAAACAAACAAGGGAAAGTGTGGCCTCTACTGGAGATATTCATGAGTGGCACAAGAACTGAGGATTTTTTATCCCACAGGACATGTGTTCCCTCCAACTTTGTGGGAACAGTTTGGGGATGACCCCTTCCTGTTCCAACATGACTGCACACCAGTGGCCAAAGCAAGGTCCATAAAGACATGGATGAGTGAGTTTGGTGTGGAGGAACTGGACTGTCCTGCACAGAGTCCTGACCTCAACCCCATAGAACACCTTTGGGATGAATCAGACAGAGACTGCATAGACCTACCGTTCCTTTCAATGGAACTAAGAGGCCGAGCCTAACCCCTGAATTCAATGATTTGGAGGAGTGTCCCAAACTTTTAATATAGTATATTTGTTAGATATGAACATGATCTCTGGGTGGAGACTGAGTGATATTCATGTTCAGGGAGCTTTATGAAGAAAAGGTCTGTAGCTCCGTGACCTTTCAGCATGATTATGTAGTACGTAGCATCACGAACGTGTATCCCAGAGCTGGTGCTAGACGAGTTTTTGTGGTTAAAAAGTCTAGAATTTTTTATTTTCCTAAGAAAATGGCCGATGTTTCTCTAGATAAGAGGCTTCTTCCTGGGCTGGGATCGTTTAGAGCTCTCTGAAGCTGAATTTAATCTGCAGTGTGGAAGGTCAGACTCGCGGGCACCACTGAAGTCCACTATATGGAGAAAAACCCTGAAATGTTTTCCTCTAAACACATCATTTCTTTACAACTGAAGAAAGACATGAAGATCTCGGATGACGAGGGGGCGGGTACATTATCTGTAGATTCTCGTTCTGGAAGTGAACTACTTTAATTCATTCTGGCGGCAAAAAGCTGAAAGTTTGTATTGCGGTATGAATTTTCCCCATGAGAAATAATGTAAATGCAGATAATCCGTTCCAGCCACACACAAATATGACCAATACAAAGCGTATGTAAACTGTATGTCTGCTTACAAAGAACTGACCCAAGCCAAGCATTCCATGTCAAGGGTCCTCACAGGAAGTCGTGCCACCAAAAAGACTAAAACCACAAAAAATAAGTAGACCACCCACACCACCAAAAAAACACCCCAAAAATGCAACACATGCTGAAGGCAACGTCGGTATCGTGGGTTAACGCTGTCAAACATCAGACAATACAGTAGCAGCAGGACACAATGGTCTGCTGTGCAGATTAAGAAAACACCTCCAAAAGGTTTCAGCTGCCAAATCAGTTCTCCAAAATGTTGTGTAACGAGCGCGATGTTTAGAAGTAGAGATGTGAGCAAATTGAAGACAAAAAACATTTCAAGGTTGAGATTTTATTCCATAGGAACAGTTACAACATTTTCCAAACTCAGAAAAATTCAGCTCAGAGAAAGACTTCAGGGGTCAGGGGGCACACCTAAACAACAGCTTGGGGAGAACATGGTGCTAATGTGACTAGGGAGAACTGTATTGTTAAGAATGGCCTTTTCTCCCACTGCGAGTTTTCTCCTCTTCCTCATCCGAGGAGTCTCCACCGTACGGGACGAGACCTAAAGAGTCTGAGGAGATCTTCACCTTCTTCACTTCCTCTTCATCTGAGAGAAACAAAACAATAGCAAAATTGAGGTCAAATAGGGTGTGTCCAAGCCAACTGATTTGAAGACTGGACTGTCCATTAGGACATTAATTTTGTTCCATCATTAGCTAGCTAATACTCAACTCTTTAATACTCAAGTCCACATTCTAAAACATTTGTTCAGTCTGTATCAGCAGAGCAGTGTATAGTCCTGTATCTGTTCTGGAGTGCATTGTGGGTAAAGATTTTAATTTAAGGGGTGTGTGTGGTTCATACCCGTGTGTGAGTGAGCAGGTTCTTGTCTTGGTCTCTTGAGGGGTGCTGGGAGTGACACCACAGGAAGCGGTGGAGGAGGCATCAATGCACTATACACAACAGACAGTATTGTTAATATAACTCAAACCAACACACTCCCACTCATGCACACAGTACAGCAGGGTGATGAGGGAGAACTTACTGGTCCGATCTGCTGACTTCATCATCAGCACTTGACAAGGGCTCTTCCACTGGACCTTCTGGTTTAAGCTCCTGTAATAAACATGTACAGACATTTTATTATTACACATTAGTACATGACCTAGACCCATGTTATTATTCAATTTACTACAATAAAATACCCTGAAAATGTCTTTACTCACTGTTCCTCATGAAGCCAGCATAAACACAGTTAGGTGCCAACACTGAAACCATGTTTTCTCTATTAGTGACCAGAATATTGACCAGGAGTCAACTGGTACACCACAGTCTGGATAAACCAACTGAGCAGGGCATTTAACCCAGTTCCCCAATCAGTTGTCTCCCCAATCCATCCAGTTCCCACCCACGAGCCAGTTCTAGCAATCATACACACAAACCCAACCAAACACAATGTTGGGAGCATGAAATGGTCCAAAACATCCATCGGATCCACCAGACAGAGAAAGGTGACTGGTCACTCCAGAGAACACATCTCTAGAGTCCAGTGGAGGCGTGCTTTACACCACTGCATGCGGCGCTTTGCATTGCACTTGGTGATGTAAGGCTCGGATGCGGCTGCTCGGCCATGAAGCTCTGTACACACTGTTCTTGAGCTAATCTGAAGGCCACGTGAAGTTTGGAGGTCTGTAGCTATTGACTCTGCAGAAAGTTGGTGACTTCTGTGCACTGTGCTCCTCAGCATGCTCTGATCCCCTGTGATTTTACCTGGCCGAACACGTCGCCTCCGAGTTGCTGTTGTTCCCAACTGCCTCCACTTTGTTATACCACTAACAGTTGAGTGTGGAATATTTAGCAGTGAGGAAATTTCATGAATGGACTTACTGCACAGGTGGAAACCTATCACAGTAACGCACTTAAATTCACTGAGCTCCTGAGAGCGACCCATTCTTACACACGTGTTTGTAGAAGCAGTCTACATGCCTAGGTGCTGGATTTTACACACCTGTGGCCATGGAAATGATTGGAACACCTGAACTCAATGATTTGGAGGGGTGTCCCAAAACTTCTGGCTATATAGTGTTCGTGAATTTATTCTGTTTAAGATTTGAAACATGAAAGAGAGAGAGAAATGTCTTGTTGTATGAGATTCAGTGTAAGCACAAGCTAAGGCTCTTAATTACAATAAATACAAAGGAATTCAAGGGAGATGGAGAATAAAATCATAAACACACCCGAGTTAGCTCCTTTACTCCTTCCTCCTCTTCACTTTCCTCTATAAAGCGTCTCTTTGGGCTGGACGAGTCGTTTGCAGCAGCATCCGAGGCCTCGACTTCATCCTAACACACAACCATGAGAGACACTGATTAATAGTTAATTTATTTTATTTAATTCAAACAGAAGCTGAGAGAAATGATGAGCTCAGCACATTCTGATGAATGTAGAGAATGACATCATTCTGTATAATCCCTCAGATACCTTCATGCTGAGTCTCACTGACCATCTGCGTGTGTGTGTGCTCTACTAACCTGCAGTATGAATGAAGTGGCTTGGCGAGGACACATGGGATACTGCACCATCTGTGCACTGTCTGAACCTGAAGCGTCTGCTCGACTCCAGTAACTTCCTGTCCCTGGGTATGATGGGTAAACGCTGGGGTAGCCATACCACGACTGGCTGCTGTAACTGCTGCTGCTGGAGGACGAGTATCCGTGAGACGGGTATGTCGCTACAACACACACACGCGACTGGAGTCAGGCTCACAAACAGGCACATGAGTATTTAAATTCAGGTAAATAGAAATATTTGGAAGTTTTACCTTGTGTGGAACCAGTAGCTGTGTACACAGACACCATACGTGCATGTTCAGCCCGCACCTGCACACACACACACTTAATATCACTGCGCAACAAACACCAGAGTTCATACACACACACCCCATTAATGACGACGCCTGATTATTCACTTTTCAGCATTAACATGAATTTTTGGCAAAGCTCCATGTTACTTTATATGACCTCCACAATCCTTTGAGGCTGAAGCAGCAACGCTGTCACCTTGTGGCCATCACCAGGTATGACATCAGAACTTATTGGTTAGCATGTCATGTCAGTCAGGGCTGTTCTAGTATCAGACGCCACACCCATGAACCACTGGCTGAACGTCTGATGTGTAAGGCACAAAAAACGGAAACTCTTCAGAAGTTTCAAAGTGGCCATCTGACTGGTCAGATTCTACAGGACGTCTGAGAGACTCCTAATACTTTCTTGGAAGAAGGAAGCCGTCGTGCTTACAACCGACACCGAGCACATCTGAGGATCAGCTGAATGCTGTGATGTTACTACTTTTTTGTAGAGACATCAACTTTTCAGTTTCATGTCCCTTAAAATGACTTAAAAAAATCTAATTGTTTGCTCTGTGTGTCAGTCAAAAGACCTTCTTGGGCAGCCATTGGCCAGTAAAAGCTGCTGTGGAGTCCAGACCTCCTGCTGTTAAGTCTGAAGGTCTGACTACGTGAGAGTAAGAGGCTGTTCCTGTGTTGAACTAAAGCTCATAACTCCTGACCTCGGACTTGGAAAAACAGAAGAAAACGACCTTTCATCATGTAGTACCTACTCAGAAAACTCCGAGTTAAACATGATATCAAAACAAAATGGCTGCTCACAGCACTGATAAAGGAGCACTTCTTTACCTTTAGATAAATTATGCTGTATTGCATGATACAGAATTATACAGAGCTACAGACGTGCTGATTCATTTCTTCAGATTAAGTGTGATTATAATGGTTCCCAAGGACAAGATGTGTCTACTCAGCGTGTCGTCATCCTCAGTGTTGTTTGCTTGGATAATGGACAAAGAAAAGTAGAAGAAAATGAATACTCACCGTCTCTAGAAGGCTCTCACAGAGCTTCTTGGCTGCTTCCAGGCCAGCAGAGTTCGGGTGGCTATAAGAAAGGTGTTAAAGCAAAATGTTATACACTTATCAAAAGACTAGCATGATGATAGTTAGACAAGTTAAATGTATATACAGTGTAGCCCGAACCCCAGGTCAGAGATTACTGTGCGATTTGAACACACCTGATGTAGAGGTACAGAGGTTCGAACGATTCTCTCCGTGAAGCCTGTTCGATGTAACCTGAGCCCTTTCCCCGCAGGAAGACCCGCGCCCCAGTCTCTGTCTGGATGTGCTGCAGGTACGAGCCGTTCGGTCCCTCCACCTTCTCGTTCACGTGGAAGTCCAGCAGGCATTGCTCCAATCCTACAAATAGCTTAGTGTGCACAAAACTCTGCAACCAGCACCAGAGGTACAGTGATTACACACTACACCCTTATCTACTAGAGACCTATATACACTATGCTAGCCCCGCCCACTCCCATAGCAAATCTATACATGCTTCAATGATCCGATTCATGCTACGCTATTTAATCTACACCCTTAAACATTTCACACAAAAGAAGAGAATCACCTTTCCTTAAAAACATTGACAAACTTTACAGTTCCAAGCTTAAAAAATATCCTTAATTATTGTATCTACTGTTCAGAAGTGACTTCCAGGCTAGATGACCACTAAGCTAGTTTTGCTGGTTAAAATTCTGTTCACTCGTAACGGCTAAGGTTTCATAAGAAGTGAAAAAGGAAATCAAAGCACTGCTTTCAAGTTCAGATTTATTTCAAAAGCATGTTAAACAGCATCACTCGGCTAAACCAGCGTTCAAGCACGCAAATCTCCCAGAGTAACTGTGAGTGGAGAGCACCGGTCAGTGGTTAGGAGTCAGCTATCGATTAAAAAGGTTTAAAGTTCACCTTGGTGTTCATAGTTGTCTCAGCCACAGCAAACAAACTACTGTTGCTACTGACAGTCTTCAAATCAGCAGCACCCGGCCATGTTCTCCTGTCGTGATCAGTCAGAGTGTGTGTGTGTGTGTGTGTGTGTGTGTGTGTGTGTGTGTGTGTGTGTGTGTGTGTGTGTGTGTGTGAGCAGGTGCAGCACAGGCCATGATCTCTGCAGATCGGCCAGTTTCTCCCTGCTGAGGTTGATTTAGGAGGTGGGTATCAGCAAGTACCAAATGATCTCCAGTGGCCTCGCCTTCATTAACCTCCACACACACACACACACGCATGCAGTGTTCCAATACCGCTCTCAACGCACCCTCGTCCACTTCCCCTAAAGTGGACCGGTTTCACTGTCCAGGTCAAGTGTGTTCCAATGTAACTGGTTTACACACCGTTTTCTTCACTCAGCGCTAGAGAGCGCTAATCGGCTGGCTTCAGAGTCATTCACGGATGCGATCCACGTGTGTGTGTTTCTATCTTAGCTGGCTAATCTAGTGAACAGTGTGCGAATTCACACCGCAGCAGAGTTGTCTCAACCATGAGGAAGTGCACGAGGGCGTGCTAGAAACAGAACTGGAACACAACCCTCACTCAGCCCTAGCATTAATAGTGAGGTACCTACCCCAGCATGAGGAGGAGGGGGTCTGTGTGCGGGCGTTACAGGAGCGTTCGGGGGGCGTGGCGTAGGGAGGTGTGGCTGTGGGGGGACAGAAGGTCGTGGGGGCTGGGGGTAAACTGGAACCGGGGGCATTACAGCCGGCTGCTGACCCCCTGATGTTCGCATCACATCCTCAGAGATTATTTCTTTGATGCGCATCACGGCCTCTGTGAAGACAACCAATATTTATAGTCTCAATATGTTCTAAATAAATAAAAAGAAAAAACTTCACTAAACTTATTGTACGACCAAATTATCCCTGATCACGACGTCTCCTTTAGGCTCCACGTTGAATACCAGAACCACAAACACTAAACAATTTAATCACATGACCTGAAAGATGAAAGTGAACCTACTGTTGACTTCATCCTGGCTCCGCCCCTGAACGTACAGATACAGCGGACGCTCTCTACAACAGGAGACACGTTAGGAAATATTACAGCGAGTGAAATGATAGACGAATCAAAAGATCCTGTATCTAGTACACACACCCCCCTGTGTAGGTGGACTTCTCAGCATCACTCAGGTACAGGCCTTTAGTGGACACCAGCGCACCGCTGTACAGGCGAATCTGATGATAGACATAGGGTTACTCATAAGTAACTTTTGCACACAGCTCTATCTATATATGTAAATTTCAGTGTGTGAAGAACAGGTGAAACACACACCTCCTCCTGCGTTTTGCTTTTGGTGAGCAGATTCCGACAGTTCACAGGAACATCATTAATATCCACTTCTGTGACAACGATCTCCTCACTGCTGACAGGTACAGGAGCAGAGGGAGGAGCCTACACACACACACACACAATTCAAACAAGACAGTGGTAGCCATGTACTTCTAAAGCCAAGTATTTAAACATTAATAATGCGGTAATCAGTGTGAAGTTCAGCTGTATGATTTATGTGCTTGGATTAGATTAGTAAAGAGAACTAACTGGACAAACCACTGCTACTCCATTCCAAGCTTTATTTTTCCACCTTACATTTAATATGACAGGATACAGGGACATGTAAAAGTCAGACCACACGCACTACCGGAATGGTCAGAGAAGATCCTCTGCATTCATCACTTTATAAACTCGTACCCAGTTTAATAAACACGCTCTGCTCAATCAAGCGGTGTGAAGGCCAGCAACAGCTCACGTCCCTGACCCCTGAGCTGGTGTGTGAGAGGGAGATCAGTACCTTACAAGGTAAAGGCTGCAGTGGTTTGAGTTTTCCTTTAGCCATCAACATCGCATTCAGTTTAGCAGCCATGGCGGTGGCCATCTCCACTCCTCCCTGTGCTGGGGCAGAAGAGGATGGAGAACCTGCCCCTGGTGTACCAGCTGGACTTGGGGTCACCGTAACTGCATTGCTAGCAGACACATTTCCCATAATCCCCTGCAGCAGGTCTGCTTTGGACTTGGGCTGATCCCAGCGACTGTTCAGGCATCTGAAGAGGAAAGTGGAGATGTTAAGAGTTGTGTGTTAATGCAGAAATGTGTGTGTGTGTGTGTGTGTGTGTGTGTAAAGCTAGTAGGCCACAGTGTTCATCTGAGCAGCACTTGGCCTGTTCAGCTCCACAGCCCTTTATTATAGGAGGTTAGTATCAGCGAGCCTCTAGCACTCAAAGAGACTGCTTTCAGACCCTCCATTACATTAGCATTACATTAGCAACGGCTAACGGCTATTTAAAAAAAAAAATGTAATTAACAAACAGCCGTAGCACGAAATAATTTCATTCTAACAATTTAATCAACGCAATTATAAACATTAACTTTGTACAAAACGATCCACTTTATTAAGATATAAATACTACCTCTCGAACTACATAGCTAACTAGCATAAGAGCGAAATGCTAAGCTATCTGAACTAGCCGCTTGGAATACAACAGCTGTGTACACAACAAATATTTTTAGAAAACAAGCTTTGAAATATACTTACGGCGTCCCCGATGCCATCTTGCACTTAATTGTTTTTTTTGTTGTTTTTTTTAAAAGAGTAAAACAGATCAACCTTTAAAGTTTACTTGATAAAAAATATTAAAGAAAAGTTACTAATCTTTTCAGCGACTGTTTCCTCCTCAGAGGTATAGCTTCTGCGGGTAGGCCTGTTTCACCGCGCATGCGCACTTTTCACGGCCCACGCATACGCCTTCTACGTGCGCCGACCCGCCTTTTTTCTACTTTACTCAGCGCATGCGCAGGAAGGTGTAATCGCTAGCGAACAAGGTTTCACTTCAGAAATAATAATAAAAAACGAGCTATATTAGCAGATTTATTAGTATCAACAAGCATTATTAACCGAAAGCACACAGAAACTAACACATTATACGAGTATCTTTCACTTTCTGTGCTTTGTTTAGGGAGTTATATTCTGTATCTAGCATGGCTTTTTAATATTTTCACCTGGAAGTTCAATAAGGTTTTCAAAATTAGAAGCACCATTTAACATATCCTGTTAGCTGTTTTCTGTAAAGTCTAAATACACTATATTGCCAAAAGATTTGACACCCCTCTAAATTGAATTCAGGCGTGGAGGAACTTGACTGACCTCAACCCCATAGAACACCTTTGGGATGAATTAGAGCGGAGACTGCGAGCCAGGCCTTCTCGTCCAACATCAGTGCCTGACCTCACAAATGTGCTTCTAGAGGAACGGTCAAAAATTCCCATAAACACACTCCTAAACCTTGTGGAAAGCCTTCCCAGAAGCTGAAGCTGTTATAGCTGCAAAGGGCGGGACAACTCCATATTACATTCATGTGCATGTAAAGGCAGACGTCCCAGTTTTGGAATTTCTAACAGTCTCTGTCTAATTCATCCCAAAGGTGTTCTATGGGGTTGAGGTCAGGACTCTGTGCAGGCCAGTCAAGTTCCTCCACACCAAACTCACTCATCCATGTCTTTATGGAGCTTGCTTTGGTCACTGGTGTGCAGTCATGTTGGAACAGGAAGGGGTCATCCCCAAACTGTTCCCACAAACAGAGTTGGGAGCATGAAATTGTCCAAAATGTCTTGGTATGCTGAAGCATTAAGAGTTCCTTTCACTGGAACTAAGGGGCCGAGCCCAACCCCTGAAAAACAACACCTCAATGATTTGGAGGAGTGTCCCAAAACTTTTGTCGATATAGTGTAGATCTGTGAAAGCCATGACGTCAAAAGCGTGTATTAAAGCTCACCACATCTCATATCACCACATATCAAATAGCGTGCGGTTTGTAAATAATAAAACACTCCAGCTTTATCTCCGACTGCTACAAAATCTGTTTATTGTCAGAGGAGCATCTGCTATCAATGAGCCGTTACTACAGATACAGTAATATATTAGAATGAGAGTTTTAATACAAAGCTGTGATTACAGGAAACGAATAAACAGCTTCTGGCCAATCACAGTACAGATCTTTACAGTGCTGTGGGTTGATTGAAAGTCTGTTTAAAACTCCCTAACATTGGGTTTGATGAAATAGAACCATTAAACCCCAAGAGGCATACAGCTGACACTAGCTGAGACATGTTCAGACTCTAAAGTTAGCATCTTTAATTATGCAAAGCTAAAGTGTTGAGCTAGAAAGCTAATTTAGTTCATGGAGCTGTAAAGGAAGCACATAGCCACCAGTTTAGCACCGTGTAAGTCGCTTTAAAAGTGTGTGTGTCTTATCAACAGTGTTTGCACTTAAAGTTTCATAAGTGTGTGAACTTTTCATCGATCATCCACATCACATACAAGCTCCACCTTCTGACATTAGGCCACACCCCTTCTCTGAGCCTGATGCTGCTGTATGAACTGCGATTAAAGAAAGTAACACAGACACGAAATGAGAGAAAACTCCTTTATATTCTGCATTTCAGAATAAAATTTTGCTTTACACCTTTAACATGTCACACAGATCCACATAGCTTCATCATCATCGTCATCATCGTCTTCGTTATCCATCGCCATCCTCATCTTCCTCCTCGGCTGCTGCTCGTGTTTTTTTCCAGTGTAAAATTCAGAGTCTATACAAAAATATGGAGCTTTACTCAGCGTTCTGTTACAGCGGTGTGTTATTACAAACGTGTCCGGATGTCCACTGCAGTGAGACAGGTGCCCGCCGCAGTGAGACAGGTGTCCGCCGCAGTGAGACAGTGGGCTGTGCTGTATAAATAGCGTATAAAATAAGGCAGTCTCTTCAGTAGGATAAACCGGATACAAAAACCCTCGCCGGGAAAAAAATCATTCAAGTCCTAAACACGGTTTACGGTTCACAGATTCTCACCATGCTGCAACATTCTGCCTTCCCATGAGGCTCTGGAGACACACACACACACACACACACACACACACACACTCCATCCGTTGTTCACATCTGATTAGGCATGTGCCGATATCAAATTCATACCACTATAACCGCCTACACATTTAATCACGGTACACAATAAAATCACCATACCATACTGGGACAAAAACACTATATCTCCAGGTTTTTTTAAAGAGAAAGAAAGAAGGAAGGAAGGAAAAAGGGAAAGGGAAGGAAGGAAGGAAGGAAGGAAAGAAAGAAAGAAAGAAAGAAAGAAAGAAAGAAAGAAAGAAAGAAAGAAAGAAAGAAAGAAGGAAGGAAAAGGAAAAAAGATGGCAAATAGTTAATGTAACAAAAAGAAAATTGAAAGAAAAAATGAAAGAAAAAGGATGCAAAGGATGAAAA
>JAUCMX010000004.1:945038-955038 GCA_033459395.1 Hemibagrus guttatus
TACACTACTATACTACACAACTATACTACACAGCTATACTACACAACTATACTACACTACTATACTACACAGCTACACTAGACAACTATACTACACAACTATACTACACAACTATACTACACAACTACACTACACAACTATACTACACAACTATACTACACAGCTATACTACACAACTATACTACACTGCTATACTACACAACTATACTACACAACTATACTACACTGCTATACTACACAGCTATACTACACAACTATACTACACAACTATACTACACTGCTATACTACACAGCTACACTAGACAACTATACTACACAACTATACTACACAGCTATACTACACAACTACACTACACTGCTATACTACACAACTACACTACACTGCTATACTACACAACTATACTACACAACTATACTACACAGCTATACTACACAACTATACTACACAGCTATACTACACAACTACACTACACTGCTATACTACACAACTACACTACACTGCTATACTACACAACTATACTACACTGCTATACTACACAGCTATACTACACAACTATACTACACTGCTATACTAAACAACTATACTACACTGCTATACTACACAACTATACTACACAGCTATACTACACTGCTATACTAAACAACGATACTACACAACTATACTACACAGCTATACTACACTGCTATACTACACAACTATACTACACAACTATACTACACAACTATACTACACTGCTATACTACACAACTACACTACACAACTATACTACAACTATACTACACAACTATACTACACAGCTATACTACACTGCTATACTACACAACTATACTACACAGCTATACTACACAACTACACTACACTGCTATACTAAACAACGATACTACACAACTATACTACACAACTATACTACACTGCTATACTACACAACTATACTACACAACTACACTACACAACTATACTACACAACTATACTACACAACTACACTACACTGCTATACTAAACAACGATACTACACAACTATACTACACAACTATACTACACTGCTATACTACACAACTACACTACACAACTATACTACACTGCTATACTACACAACTATACTACACAACTACACTACACAACTATACTACACAACTATACTACACAACTATACTACACAACTATACTGCCTCTTCATATAAATATTTAGTACATAATTCTGGTGCTTAACACTACTACACTACTTATATGTTAAAGCTCACTATATTCCGCCATGCTGGGACACCATGTACCCAATTCTATAAAGCTGTGTTATAATTCCAGATATAATTTACTGTACTCTAAAATACTACAAAACTTTCCTGAGTATCCAGTAGAGCAAACTGTTTTACTACTCGGTTAAGTACTCACCATTCTCCACTACATTATTACCCTTCTATACAAAGTATACAGTAACACCTGTACAGACTTCCTGTGTGAAGACACACCTGAGCGAAGTACTCCTCAGAGATACGCCCCGCCCACTCGATACAGAGCTGCAGCGGCCTGCAGGGGTTCGAGATGTCAGCACACTTTATCAGCATCCGCTTGACCAGCATCCGGTTCTCCGCCACACTGAGGATCCCCTTCACGTCATCATCACCGTTACTCTGATACACACACACACACACACATACACACACAATGAGCCTGTAGCCATGTTTCACAATGTCACAAACACCAGTGTGTGAAAAAAGTTCCAAAATCACCCCAATCAAGACTCACACACCCACACACCCACACACACACACACATACACACACACACACACACACACACCCACACACATACACTGAGAATAAAACTATGAATAACCCAACGTGACCACTGTGACAAAGGAACGTTAGAAAAGACCTTGTGTGTGTGTGTATGTATATGTGTGTGTGTTTTGTGTCTCACCCCGTTTTCCTCCAAGGCAGCAAGCGGCTTGTTAATGCTGTTGACAAATTTGTTGACGTGTTCGAAGTGTTTGGTCATTTCAGTGGCGAGAACCATGTCGATGATGGCCTGCCTCAACGTTCGGTACTCATTCCTGTGTGAACAACAGTATCATCATCATCATCATCAATCCTTATTGTACAGGAATCTGACTCTGTGAATCAAACTGACTCACTATGAATTAATCTGATTCTCTGTGAATCAAATCGACTCACTATGAATGAATCTGAATCTTTGTGAACAAATCCAACCCTCAGACTAAATTCAACCTCTGTGAAAGAATTCACCTCACTGCAGGTAAATCTGAATACACCTGAGTGACCGTGAGCGAGTCCACTTCAGTGATAGTACCTCCAAGAGTGAAACCAGAGGTTTCTATGAATCTGACTCAGTCTGAACGATTCCTTGAGTTTCTGTAAACAAATCCTGAGCAAATCTGACTTGATGTATAAATTGAGCATTTCTTCAGGTACTTTAAAGTGTGTGTGTGTGTGCGTGTGTGTGTGTGTGTGTGTGTGTGTACAGTATACCTCTCCATGTTCTTAAAGATGTTGCTCTTGTCATCCCGTGTGCTGAGCTGGAAGGCGAGCGCGGCGTGGTGACTCTCCAACACGGCTGTGTCGTTGTATAGAATAGCGAGGTCACTTCCTGCATTACACAGGAAGGAGTTTGTCCGTCCCGGGTGATCGACGTCGTGCACCGTCGCTGCGATCAGAGCCGCGACCTCATCGATCGGATCCAGACTTTGCTGAAATCAGAAAGAAGGGGTGAGTTTTCCAGCTTTCTGTAAATGGTCACAGTATTCATGAGAAAAGATCTCACATTACAGTGAGGGTATACCTTTACACGTTCCTTGCACAGGAAGTAGGCGGTGGCGTGTAGCACGTCGGCGGCGTGGGTGGAGTTATGGTATGAGTTACTGGCGTGATAATTAGCCTCGATGACCTGCAGCCACGAGCGCAGCGTCGCCTCCGAACAGTTCAGGAACTCACACACTCCGAACCTTGAGAAGATCTTTAGCCCCAAATACGTCAGTGGCCTGATTGAGGAAGCACATTGAGTTTACACTGGAATATTTCACACCATCACACACACCATCCACGACTGGTTTTATTCTAGACCCCATGAAAATATTGGCGCAAACCATTTCAAAGCATACACAGGGGTATTTCTTTATTTACTAGGATTTGCTATCAAGCAAAAAATAGATTATAGATATGATATTAGCATCAGAACTAAACGGTAACAGCAGGTGCTTCATGAAGAGGTGTGAAGAAGTGAAGGTGAACCTTTTCATGGTTGCTGCCTCCAGACTGAAAATGTCAAAGTCCCATGATTCTTCGTTCTCCATCGTTTGTGCCACTCGTGGTGGGATGTCGTTCAGAGACAGAGGCGTGGTCAGGTGACTCGGGATATGATGCGGCTCTGTGACAGACAGGTGAGGTTGTTAATATCCGATCATTAATATCCTAGTTAATTTAATGTGCTTTAATATTCTAATTTGTTTAATAACTATTGGTTTATTACCTACTAATGTAGTGTAATGTCCTAAATAATGCATCTTGTTTGCTTCATTAAATGAACATTTTACCGCATAGTTTGCTTTAAGAATAATGAATAACAATACAAACATGCACACTCACATTAGCATAACCCCGCCCACTCCTAAAGTGAATTAAAGACATGATGATTAAAGGCAGTAACAAGGACTCACGTTTCGCTGAGAAGATGTACTCATTCCCTGATAACCTGCGCAGCCCATCCTACAACACACACACCACACACACACATACACACAAACAATTCAAAACACATCATATGCTAAGTGTGTAGCATGCTTTATATCCTAAATGTGTAACGCTACATGGTGTACAACAGCTAACCCCATCTACCCCAGCACTACCCTCCTACCGTCATTAGCCCCCCAACAAGGTCATTAGTGTGAGGGTCCTCGTCCTTGGTGCCGAGTTGAGGCGAGTAGAGTTCTGTCGTTCTGAGAATCTCCAGCACTCGGTCCAGAGCCTCGGCCACCGGCATCGGACTGCTCTCCTGAGCCGCGTTAATGATGTTTATCACCTAGAAAGACAAACATGCATGACGTTGGTCAAGAAGATCGATGGAGAACCACCTTCCCTGGAGCACCAAGTGTTAACAATCAACACCATGGCTGGAGAACCACACCCTGGAGACACAATGAACAGCTCCACAAACAGTGTCATGAGTGTAAGCAGTTTTTCCATGCTTAAGAAAGTGGCACAATGCAGCTAGTCACGCTTATAAGCTACCACAATCAGAATCCTTGGTAACTTTTGGTGTATTTTTTATAAATGCTCTGGGTTACTGATTAGAAGGTCATGGTTTCAAGCCTCAGCACCACCAAGCGGCCATTGAGCATGACCCTTAACCCTCACACTGACTCTCTAACAAGCTCGGATGTCCTCTTTAAGCTAAGAGCTCATGGTGGATGTCCTCTTTAAGCTAAGAGCTCATGGTGGATGTCCTCTTTAAGCTAAGAGCTCATGGTGGATGTCCTCTTTAAGCTAAGAGCTCATGGTGGATGTGTTCTTTAAGCTGAGAGCTCATGGTGGATGTGTTCTTTAAGCTGAGAGCTCATGGTGGATGTCCTCTTTAAGCTAAGAGCTCATGGTGGATGTGTTCTTTAAGCTAAGAGCTCATGGTGGATGTCCTCTTTAAGCTAAGAGCTCATGGTGGATGTGTTCTTTAAGCTAAGAGCTCATGGTGGATGTGTTCTTTAAGCTAAGAGCTCATGGTGGATGTGTTCTTTAAGCTAAGAGCTCATGGTGGATGTGTTCTTTAAGCTAAGAGCTCATGGTGGATGTGTTCTTTAAGCTAAGAGCCATCATCAACAGGCAGAAAGAAAGAGGTTCAGAAGATACCAGCTCTGAGCTTCCAGTATCTTATCATCCAAACCTGATGCTATTCTTCTATAAGCTTCTGCAACAACTACAAGCAGGTATACAACAGAATCTGGCACAGGGATGTGCAGACAGAGTTAGAGGGCACGTTCCACCACTTCCAAGTTCTCCTAGTTTCATAGTTCTGTCTCTATTAGTTCTTCTATTTTCCTTCTCGTCATTCTTAGCTCCACTGGTTTCACATTTTTATTATTTCCTATTTCCAGTGGTTTGCTAGCTCTTGTTCCTCTAGTTTAGATCTCCCCTACTTTCCCTGCTTTCATACTTCTAGCCTCTCCTGTTTTCTTCTCTTTAGCTTCCCAGGACAACCTCCAAGATTTAAAAGCTTGTGACCAGAAAAGTGGACTAAAAATATCAGATGCTCTGTAGCCCAAGGACGGTGCTTCTGAGGACTTCTCTGGGTCACACAGAAACAATACTGGCTGGATTCTGCTCAGACTTTAGGTACTCGGTTAAAACCGAGATTCTGGTGCTGCTGGGTCCAACATTAGGCTCAAAGTGAGCAAGCTCATGAGACACCTGATGAACAGTCCACATTCAGAGCAGTGAAAGACAGACAGACAGACATACTGAAAGAGGAACAAACAGACAGATAGACAGATGGAGAAACAGACAGACAGAGGAACAAACAAACAGACAGACAGACAGAAGAACAGAGGAACAAACCGACCAGCAGACAGACAGAGGAAAAAACAGATAGACAGACATATACCTTAGTGATGGGAGCTTCTATGGTCATGGAGTGAATTCTAGCCATAGAGGAGTGTCTCCTTTGAGAACTTCCTGTAACAAACAAACACACAATGTTACACCTAAAACAAACAAACCAGACAAACGGACAAAAGTCTCTCTCTCTCTCTCTGTCTCTCTCTCTCTCTCTCTCACCGTCACTCCCTCGTGATGTAGTCGATCGTACATCCAGTGATCCTTTCCTCCGGTCTTTATGTTTACTGGACTGAATATCTGAAAACACACACACACACACACACACACACATTAGAGTTAAATAAAGTACATTATAGTTTATATGATCTCTAGTACTACAACAAGAGTAATACCAATAGAAATTGTTTTTAACCAGTCAACACACACACACACACACACACACACACACACACACACACAAAAGTACCTGTCTGTGATTCAGCTTGGACTCGCTCACTTGACCGTTCAGACTGCAGAAAACACACATAGTAAACACACTCTTCTAGTGTGTGTGTGTGTGTGTGTGTGTGTGTGTGTTGCATACCTTGTTATTGTCATTTAAAGGCCTATTTATTGACACATAGTGTCTGACTTTACTACAAGAGAAAAGAAATACAAATGAGAAGATATGTTTAATTTACACACGGTATAAAGCAGTAATAATAATAATAACAATAACAAAAAAACAACAACAATAATAATAACAACAAAACAACAACAACAATAATAATGAATAATAATAATAATAATAATAATAATAATAATAATAATAAGCATTGTGTCCACTAGAGGGCATTGCAGCATTGTGCGAGCAGGAGGTTGTAGTGGGCGGAGTCTGTGTGGAACATGTGATTCTGAATAATGATGCACTTCCTTTTGAAGCAGGAAGTCTTGAGTTGTTCCACTGGTTTCCACTACAGTCAGTAGCATGCAGCCACAGAATCAACCATTAACACACATCATTTATGTTAATGAGGCGGGACATGAGCACTCTTAAAGGAGGAGTTCACTTCCAGAACGAGAATCTACAGATAATGTACCCGCCCCCTCGTCATCCAAGATGTTCATGTCTTTCTTTCTTCAGTTGTAAAGAAATGATGTGTTTAGAGGAAAACATTTCAGGGTTTTTCTCCATATAGTGGACTTCAGTGGTGCCCGCGAGTCTGACCTTCCACACTGCAGATTAAATTCAGCTTCAGAGAGCTCTAAACGATCACGATCATGATTTTCTTAGAAAAATTAAAAATTAAAATGAAAAATTCTAGACTTTTTAACCACAAAAGCTCGTCTAGCACTAGCTCTGGGATGTGCGTCCATGACGCTACGTACTACGTAATCACGTCAGAAGGTCACGCGTGATGTAGGCGGAGCTACAGACCCAGTGTTTACTAGCGTGGAGAAGGAGGAGCGATCCGAAGTTGTTGCGTGTGGAATGACACACAGTTATACATCTCTCTGTAAGTTTTTTGTTTAAAGTGGTCCGTTGGTGTGTGAACCCTGGATGTGGAAATCGTTTTAAAGCTAAAAGATTACGTCCGCTTGGAAATAACGTGACTGCTCAAAAATTTCCTTTAAAAAGTTCTGAGTGATTGAAGCTGTGGTCACTCGCTCTGCACCTGGACATCAACACACCCATACATTCTCCTTCTACCTTCGTGTTAGTAAAGAGTGTTGGACTTATTTGCACTTCCTTGGTCTTTGCACATTCACTTTGTACACAATGGGTCTGTAGCTCCGCCTACATCACGCATGACCTTTCCACGTGATTACGTAGTATGTAGCGTCGCAGAGCTTTTGTGGTTAAAAAGTCTAGAATTTTTTATTTTTCTAAGAAAATGGCCGATGGTGTGGCTAGCTAAGAACCTTCTTCCTGGGCTGGGATCGTTTAGAGCTCTTTGAAGCTGCAGTGTGGAAGGTCAGACTCGCGGGCACCATTGAAGTCCACTATATGGAGAAAAATCCTGAAATGTTTTGCTCTAAACACATCATTTCTGTACGACTGAAGAAAGAAACGAGGGGGTGAGTACATTATCTGCAGATTCTTGATCTGGAAGTGAATTTCTCCTTAAAGTGTCCTGGGGTTCAGTCCTCACACGGTTTCTCTGGTTCTAGTTCCCTGGTTCTGATCTCTCCTCATCTTCTGCTCCACCCGTTTACTTCTGTGTAAATCTACTAATCTCATGTACATCCTGTTTCCTCTCTGTCCAGGTCTGAATTCTCACACACACACACACACACACACACACACACACACACACACACACACCCACACCCCTATACTCACCCTCCCTGTCCAATGACAGGTGTGATCTTCACATTCTGTTGCACGCTGTCGCCGTTCTTCTTTTTGGCATAATAAAGACCCTGCCATTCCTGAAACACACACACACACACACACACACACACACAGAGAGCTGTAATTCACTGTATTTTATGGAGTAAATGTCCAACATTGGTATATAGTTCATAAGTTCCTATAGCTGTCCATCAACAATGGCAATAATATTAAACATTAACGCTAAAGTAGATGAGTGTGTGTGTGTGTGTGTGTGTGTGTGTGCTGTAAGCTGCGTTTGATGTGTCTCCCCACAGTTTCAAACACCTTTTGTGTGTGTGTGTGTGTGTGTGTGACCTTCACTATCAGCAGGGATATTGTGTAGCTGCCATAGCCGAAAGCCAGCGCTAACACACACCACATATACGTGTCAGAATGAACACACTTCAACTTAACATGTCAAACAGTAAACAGGCTAACTAGGAGTGTGTAGTGGGGGAGGGTGAGGTGAGGATGAGTGTGTAGTGGGGGAGGGGGAGGTGAGGATGAGTGTGTAGTGGAGGAGGGTGAGGATGAGTGTCTAGTGGGGGAGGGGGAGGTGAGGATGAGTGTGTAGTGGGGGAGGGGGAGGTGAAGATAAGTGTATAGTGGGGGAGGGGGAGGTGAGGATGAGTGTGTAGTGGGGGAGGGGGAGGTGAGGATGAGTGTGTAGTGGGGGAGGGGGAGGTGAGGATGAGTGTGTAGTGGAGGAGGGTGAGGTGAGGATGAGTGTGTAGTGGGGGAGGGGGAGGTGAGGATGAGTGTGTAGTGGGGGAGGGGGAGGTGAGGATGAGTGTGTAGTGGGGGAGGGGGAGGTGAGGATGAGTGTGTAGTGGGGAAGGGTGAGGTGAGGATGAGTGTGTAGTGGAGGAGGGTGAGGTGAGGATGAGTGTGTAGTGGGGGAGGGGGAGGTGAAAATGAGTGTGTAGTGGGGGAGGGTGAGGTGAGGATGAGTGTGTAGTGGAGGAGGGTGAGGTGAGGATGAGTGTGTAGTGAGGATGAGTGTGTAGTGGAGGAGGGGGAGGTGAGGATGAGTGTGTAGTGGGGGAGGGGGAGGTGAGGATGAGTGTGTAGTGGGAGAGGGGAGGTGAGGATGAGTGTGTAGTGGGGGAGGGTGAGGTGAGGATGAGTGTGTAGTGGAGGAAAGGGAGGTGAGGATGAGTGTGTAGTGGGGGAGGGGGAGGTGAGGATGAGTGTGTAGTGGGGGAGGGTGAGGTGAGGCTGAGTGTGTAGTGGAGGAGGGGGAGGTGAGGATGAGTGTGTAGTGGGGGAGGGGGAGGTGAGGATGAGTGTGTAGTGAGGGAGGGTGAGGTGAGGATGAGTGTGTAGTGGGGGAGGGTGAGGTGAGGATGAGTGTGTAGTGGGGGAGGGGGAGGTGAGGATGAGTGTGTAGTGGGGGAGGGGGAGGTGAGGATGAGTGTGTAGTGGGGGAGGGTGCGGTGAGGATGAGTGTGTAGTGGGGGAGGGTGAGGTGAGGATGAGTGTGTAGTGGAGGAGGGGGAGGTGAGGATGAGTGTGTAGTGGGGGAGGGGGAGGTGAGGATGAGTGTGTAGTGGAGGAGGGGGAGGTGAGGATGAGTGTGTAGTGGGGGAGGGGGAGGTGAGGATGAGTGTGTAGTGGGGGAGGGGGAGGTGAGGATGAGTGTGTAGTGAGGGAGGGTGAGGTGAGGATGAGTGTGTAGTGGGGGAGGGTGAGGTGAGGATGAGTGTGTAGTGGGGGAGGGGGAGGTGAGGATGAGTGTGTAGTGGGGGAGGGGGAGGTGAGGATGAGTGTGTAGTGGGGGAGGGTGCGGTGAGGATGAGTGTGTAGTGGGGGAGGGTGAGGTGAGGATGAGTGTGTAGTGGAGGAGGGGGAGGTGAGGATGAGTGTGTAGTGGGGGAGGGGGAGGTGAGGATGAGTGTGTAGTGGGGGAGGGGGAGGATGAGTGTCTAGTGGGGGAGGGGGAGGTGAGGATGAGCGTGTAGTGAGAATGAGTGTGTAGTGGGGGAGGGTGAGGTGAGGATGAGTGTGTAGTGGAGGAGGGGGAGGTGAGGATGAGTGTGTAGTGGGGGAGGGGGAGGTGAGGATGAGTGTGTAGTGGGGGAGGG
>JAUCMX010000004.1:960038-967538 GCA_033459395.1 Hemibagrus guttatus
CACAGAGACAGAGAGACACACAGAGAGAGAGAGACACACCCAGAGACAGAGACACAGAGAGAGACTCACAGAAAGAGACTCACAGAGAGAGACATACCCAGAGACAGAGAGAGACACACACACAGACAGAGAGACACACACATAGAGAGAAAGAAACACAGAGACAGAGAGAGAGACAGAAAGAGACACAGAGAGACACACACAGAGAGAGAGACACACCCAGAGACAGAGACACAGAGAGAGACTCACAGAAAGAGACTCACAGAGAGAGACATACCCAGAGACAGAGAGAGAGACACAGAGAGAGACACACACACAGACAGAGAGAGACACACACATAGAGAGAAAGAAACACAGAGAGACACACAGAGACAGAGAGAGACAGAAAGAGACACAGAGACACACACAGGGAGAGAGAGACAGGAAAGGGAGACAGGAGAGAGAGATAGAAGCAGAGAGAAAGACAGACAGCAAGAGATTAAGAGACACACAGAGACAGACAGATAAATAAACAGACAGACAGAGAGACAGACAGACAGGTGTGTACCGGCAGAGCTGCTCTCCGCTGAAGTTTCTGGAATGTCGGTGGTCGATGATGATGATGTCATGGTGTTTCTCCAGGAAGCAGTGCAGGGCAGCGTCAGGTGACCGAGCAACACTGAACTTAAACCCCGCCTTCTCACACGCACTGCTGAAACCCCCGCTCTGACCGTCCTCTCTACTGAACACCAACAGTACCTGTACACACACACACACACACACACACACACACTGAAACCCCCACTCTAACCGTCCTCTCTACTGAACACCAACAGTACCTGTACACACACACACACACACACACACACACACACACACACACACAGAAACCCCCGCTCTAACCGTCCTCTCTACTGAACACCAACAGTACCTGTACACACACACACACACACACACTGAAACCCCCGCTCTGACCATCCTCTCTACTGAACACCAACAGTACCTGTATACACACACACACACACACACACACACTGCTGAAACACCCGCTCTGACCGTCCTCTCTACTGAACACCAACAGTACCTGTACACACCCCACACACACACACACACTGAAACCCCCGCTCTGACCATCCTCTCTACTGAACACCAACAGTACCTGTATACACACACACACACACACACACACACACACACACACACACACACTGAAACCCCCGCTCTGACCATCCTCTCTACTGAACACCAACAGTACCTGTATACACACACACACACACACACACACACACACACACACACACACACTGAAACCCCCGCTCTGACCATCCTCTCTACTGAACACCAACAGTACCTGTATACACACACACACACACACACACACACACACACACACACACACTGAAACCCCCGCTCTGACCATCCTCTCTACTGAACACCAACAGTACCTGTACACACACACACACACACACACACACACTGAAACCCCCGCCCTGACCATCCTCTCTACTGAACACCAACAGTACCTGTACACACACACACACACACACACACACACACACACACACTGAAACCCCCGCTCTGACCATCCTCTCTACTGAACACCAACAGTACCTGTATACACACACACACACACACACACACACACACACACACTGAAACCCCCGCTCTGACCATCCTCTCTACTGAACACCAACAGTACCTGTATACACACACACACACACACACACACACACACACACACACACACTGAAACCCCCGCTCTGACCATCCTCTCTACTGAACACCAACAGTACCTGTATACACACACACACACACACACACACACACTGAAACCCCCGCCCTGACCATCCTCTCTACTGAACACCAACAGTACCTGTACACACACACACACACACAATGTTGCATTTCTCTCACTCTCTCTCTTTCTGTGTGTCCCCTCTCTCTCTCTTTCTCTCTCTCTCATTTTCTCTCTGTCTCTCTCTCTCGCTTTCTCTGTCTCTCTCTTTCTCTCTGTCTCTCTCTCTCGCTTTCTCTGTCTCTCTCTCTCGCTTTCTCTCTGTCTCTCTCTCTCGCTTTCTCTGTCTCTCTCTCTCGCTTTCTCTCTGTCTCTCTCTCTCCTCGCTTTCTCTGTCTCTCTCTCTCTCGCTTTCTCTGTCTCTCTCTCTCTCTCTCTCTATCTCTCTCACTGTCTCTCTCTCTCTCTCGCTTTCTCTCTGTCTCTCTCTCTCGCTTTCTCTCTGTCTCTCTCTCGCTGTCTCTCTCCCTCTCTCTCTCTGTCTCTCTCCCTCTCTCATGCGTAAATGGGAACAGCTCAGTTATGAGTCACTCAGGCAGACAGAGATGTCACGTAGCTTATCATGCGCTCTCTCTCTCTCTCTCTCTCTCTCTCTGTCCCCTCTCTCTTGCTTTCTCTCTGTCTCTCTCTCTCGCTTTCTCTCTGTCTCTCTCTCGCTGTCTCTCTCCCTCTCTCTCTCTGTCTCTCTCCCTCTCTCATGCGTAAATGGGAACAGCTCAGTTATGAGTCACTCAGGCAGACAGAGATGTCACGTAGTAGCTTATCATGCGCTTTTCTCTCTCTCTCTCTCTCTCTCACTCTCTCTCTCTCTCTCTCTCACACACACACACACACACACTCACATACACACAGAGTATAGAATTAGACTATAGAAGAGTATAGAACAGAACAGTGTTGTTGCTTTTCAATTTGAACTGAGGCAGTGCCTGTCTATCCTGTTGTAAGTCAAAACACACACACACACACACACACACACACACACACGCAGAGCTATGACCACTGTCCTCCTCATTGTTCCTGCATAGGCTACATTATTTGAACAGTGAATAGTGTGTGTGTGTGTGTGTGTGTGTGTGTGTGTGTGTGTGCGTGGAATGTGGGATCAGCTGTTAGGACGATTGACAAAAACAGGAAAAGGAAATCACCACGTGTCACTACAGCAATTAACACCAATGTACAGTCACATTCCTGTCTGTCTGTCTGTCCCTATCTCCAAATGTCTGTCTGTCTGTCCCTATCTCCAAATATCTGTCTGTCTGTCCTTATCTCCAAATGCCCGTCTGTCTGTCCCTATCTCCAAATGTCTGTCTGTCCCTATTTCCATCTGTCTGTCTGTCTGTCCCTAACTCCATCTGTCAGTCTGTCCCTATCTCCATCTGTCTGTCTGTCTACCTGTCCCGTTCCTATCTCCAAAATGTCTGTCAATCTGTCCCTATCTCCATCTGTTGGTCTGTCTGTCCCTATCTCCAAATGTCTTTCTGTCTGTCCCTATCTCCAAAAGTCTGTCTGTCTGTCCCTATCTCCAAAAGTCTGTCTGTCTGTCCCTATCTCCATCTGTCTGTCTGTCTCGATCTCCAATATCTGTCTGTCTGTCCCTATCTCCATCTGTCCGCCCGTCCCTATCTCCAAGTGTCTGTCTTTCTGTCCCTGTCTCCATTTGTCTGTCCCTATTTCCAAATGTCTGTCCGTCTGTCCCTATCTACAACTGTCTATCGGTCAGTCCCTATCTCCAAATTCCTGTCCGTCTGTCCCTATTTCCAAATGTCTGTCTGTCCCTATCTCCATCTGTCTGTCTCTGTCTGTCCCTATCTCCATCTGTCTGTCTGTTCCTATCTCCAAATGTCTGTCTGTCTGTCCCTATCTCCAACTGTCTGTCTGTCTGTCCCTATCCCCAACTGTCTGTCTGTCTGTCCCTATCTCCAGCTGTCTGTCCGTCTGTCCCTATCTCCAACTGTCTGTCCGTCTGTCCCTATCTCCAACTGTCTGTCTGTCTGTCCCTATCTCCAACAGTCTGTCCGTCTGTCCCTATCTCTATCTGTCTGTCTGTCCCTATCTCCATCTGTCTGTCTGTCTGTCCCTATCTCCAACTGTATCTCTGTCTGTCCCTATCTCCAATTGTGTCTCTGTCTGTCCCTATCTCCAACTGTGTCTCTGTCTGTCTGTCCCTATCTTCATTTGTCTGTCAGTCTGTCCCTATCTCCAACTGTCTATCTGTCAGTCCCTATCTCCAAATTTCTGTCTGTCTGTCTGTCTGTCTGTCCCTATCTCCAATTGTGTCTCTGTCTGTCCCTATCTCCAACTGTGTCTCTGTCTGTCTGTCCTATCTTCATTTGTCTGTCAGTCTGTCCCTATCTCCAACTGTCTATCTGTCTGTCCCTATCTCCAACTGTCTGTCTGTCCCTATCTCCAACTGTCTGTCTGTCCCTATCTCCAACTGTGTCTCTGTCTGTCCCTATCTCCAACTGTCTGTCTGTCTGTCCCTATCTCCAACTGTCTGTCTGTCTGTCCCTATCTCCAACTGTCTGTCTGTCTGTCCCTATCTCCAACTGTGCCTCTGTCTGTCCCTATCTCCAACTGTCTGTCTGTCTGTCCCTATCTCCAACTGTCTGTCTGTCTGTCCCTATCTCCAACTGTCTGTCCCTATCTCCAACTGTGCCTCTGACTGTCCCTATCTCCATCTGTCTGTCTGTCTGTCCCTATCTCCAACTGTGCCTCTGTCTGTCCCTATCTCCATCTGTCTGCCTGTCCTTATCTCCAACTGTGTCTCTGTCTGTCCCTATCTCCAACTGTCTGTCTGTCTGTCCCTATCTCCAACTGTGTCTCTGTCTGTCCCTATCTCCAACTGTTCTCTGTCTGTCCCTATCTCCAACTGTCTGTCTGTCTGTCCCTATCTCCAACTGTCTGTCTGTCTGTCCCTATCTCCAACTGTGTCTCTGTCTGTCCCTATCTCCAACTGTGTCTCTGTCTGTCCCTATCTCCAATCTGTCTGTCTGTTCCCTATCTCCAACTGTCTGTCTCTGTCTGTCCCTATCTCCAACTGTGTCTGTCTGTCCCTATCTCAACTGTCTGTCTGTCTGTCCCTATCTCCAACTGTCTGTCTGTCTGTCCCTATCTCCAACTGTGCTCTGTCTGTCCCTATCTCCAACTGTGTCTCTGTCTGTCCCTATCTCCAACTGTCTGTCTGTCTGTCCCTATCTCCAACTGTTTCTGTCTGTCCCTATCTCCAACTGTCTGTCTGTCTGTCCCTATCTCCAACTGTCTGTCTGTCTGTCCCTATCTCCAACTGTTTCTGTCTGTCCCTATCTCCATCTGTTCTGTCTGTTCTTATCTCCAACTGTGTCTCTGTCTGTCCCTATCTCCAACTGTCTGTCTGTCCCTATCTTCAACTGTCTGTCTGTCTGTCCCTATCTCCAACTGTGCCTCTGTCTGTCCCTATCTCCATCTGTCTGTCTGTCCTTATCTCCAACTGTCTGTCTCTGTCTGTCCCTATCTCCAACTGTCTGTCTGTCTGTCCCTATCTCCAACTGTTCTCTGTCTGTCCCCTTTTCTCCAACTGTGTCTCTGTCTGTCCCTATCTCCAACTGTTTCTGTCTGTCCCTATCTCCAACTGTCTGTCTGTCTGTCCCTATCTCCATTTGTCTGTCTGTCTGTCCCTATCTCCAACTGTTCTCTGTCTGTCCCTATCTCCAACTGATCTGTCTGTCCCTATCTCAACTGTCTGTCTGTCTGTCCCTATCTCCAACTGTGTCTGTCTGTCCCTATCTCCATCTGTCTGTCTGTCCTTATCTCCAACTGTGTCCTGTCTGTCCCTATCTCCAACTGTCTGTCTGTCTGTCCCTATCTCCAACTGTTCTCTGTCTGTCCCTATCTCCAACTGTCTGTCTGTCTGTCCCTATCTCCAACTGTGTCTCTGTCTGTCCCTATCTCCAACTGTCTGTCTGTCTGTCCCTATCTCCAATTGTCTGTCAGTCTGTCCCTATCTCCAACTGTCTATCTGTCTGTCCCTATCTCCAATTTCTGTCTGTCTGTCTGTCCCTATCTCCAACTGTCTGTCTGTCCCTATCTCCAACTGTGTCTCTGTCTGTCCCTATCTCCATGTGCTCTGTCTGTCCCTATCTCCAATGTCTATCTGTCTGTCCCTATCTCCAAATGTCTGTCTGTCTGTCCCTATCTCCAACTGTCTGTCTGTCGCCTATCTCCAATTGTCTGTCTGTTCTTATCTCCATCTGTGTCTGTCTGTCCCTTATCTCCAACTGTGTGTCTGTCTGTCCCTATCTTCAACTGTCTGTCTGTCTGTCCCTATCTCCAACTGTGCCTCTGTCTGTCCTATCTCCATTGTCTGCCTGTCCCTATCTCCAACTGTGTCTCTGTCTGTCCCTATCTCCAATGTTTTCTGTCTGTCCCTATCTCCAACTGTCTGTCTGTCTGTCCCTATCTCCAAACCCGTCTGTTTTTGGGGTTTTTTTTTTTTTCTATCTTTTTTTTTTTTTTTTTTTTCCCAACCCCCGTTTTTTGTTCCCGTTTTTTGTTTTTCCTTTATCTCCAACCCCGTTTTTTCTTTTGTCTGTCCCTATCTCCAACTGTCTGTCTGTCCTATCTCAACTGTCTGTCTGTCTCCTATCTCCAACTGTGTTTTGTCTGTCCCTATCTCCAACTGTCTGTCTGTCCCTATCTTCAACTGTCTGTCTGTCCCTATCTCCAACTGTCTGTCTGTCTGTCCCTATCTCCACTGTCTGTCTCTTATCTCCAACTGTGTCCCTGTCTGTCCATATCTCCAACTGTCTGTCTGTCTGTCCCTATCTCCAACTGTGTCTCTGTCTGTCCCTATCTCTATCTGTCTGTCTGTCTGTCTGTCCCTATCTCCAACTGTCTGTCTGTCTGTCCCTATCTCTAACTGTCTGTTTGTCTGTCCCTATCTCCAAATGTCTGTCAGTCTGTCCCTATCTCCACTATCTATCTGTCTGTCCCTATCTCCATCTGTCTGTCTGCCTGTCCCGATCTCCAACTGTCTGTCTGTCCCTATCTCCATCTTTCTGTCTGTCAGTCTTTCTGTCCCTATCTCCATCTCTCTGTCTGTCCATATTTCCAAATGTCTATTTGTCTGTTATTTTGTCTGTCTGTCTGTCCCTATCTTCAACTATCTGTCTGTTGGTCTGTCTGTCTGACTCTTCCTCTTTCTGTCCATCTCTCTCTCTCTGTGCTACTGTTATATATTTGTATTATTTGATTTACAGTGTGTGTGTGTGGTAATGAAGGGGTTAACAGTGTGTGTGTGTGTGTGTGTGTGTGTAGTAATGAAGGGGTTAACAGTGTGTGTGTGTGTGTCTGTGTGTGTAGTAATGAAGGGGTTAACAGTGTGTGTGTGTGTGTCTGTGTGTGTAGTAATGAAGGGGTTAACAGTGTGTGTGTGTGCCTGTGTGTGTAGTAATGAAGGGGTTAACAGTATGTGTGTGTGTGTCTGTGTGTGTAGTAATGAAGGGGTTAACAGTGTGTGTGTGTGCCTGTGTGTGTAGTAATGAAGGGGTTAACAGTATGTGTGTATGTGTGTGTGTGTGTGTGTGTGTGTCTGTGTACATGTGTAGTAATGAATGGGTTAACAGTGTGTGTGTGTGTGTAGTAATGAATGGGTTAACAGTGTGTGTGTGTGTGTGTGTAGTAATGAATGGGTTAACAGTGTGTGTGTGTGTGTAGTAATGAATGGGTTAACAGTGTGTGTGTGTGTGTGT
>JAUCMX010000004.1:975038-977538 GCA_033459395.1 Hemibagrus guttatus
ACTCGAAATCAAACACACCTTTACTGACTCTGATCAAACACACTGCCTCTAATTCTGAATCAAACTCACTCTAATTCTGAATCAAACTCACACTGATTCTGAATCAAACTCACTCTAATTCTGAATCAAACTCACACTGATTCTGAATCAAACTCACTCTAATTCTGAATCGAACTCACACTGATTCTGAATCAAACTCACTCTAATTCTGAATCGAACTCACACTGATTCGGAATCAAACTCACTCTAATTCTGAATCAAACTCACACTGATTCTGAATCAAACTCACTCTAATTCTGAATCGAACTCACACTGATTCGGAATCAAACTAACTCTAATTCTGAATCAAACTCACACTGATTCAGAATCAAACTCACTCTAATTCTGAATCAAACTCACACTGATTCTGAATCAAACTCACTCTAATTCTGAATCGAACTCACACTGATTCGGAATCAAACTAACTCTAATTCTGAATCAAACTCACACTGATTCAGAATCAAACTCACTCTAATTCTGAATCGAACTCACACTGATTCGGAATCAAACTCACTCTAATTCTGAATCAAACTCACACTGATTCGGAATCAAACTCACTCTAATTCTGAATCGAACTCACACTGATTCGGAATCAAACTAACTCTAATTCTGAATCAAACTCACACTGATTCAGAATCAAACTCACTCTAATTCTGAATCAAATTCACACTGATTCTGAACCAAACTCACACTGATTCAGAATCAAACTCACTCTAATTCTGAATCAAATTCACACTGATTCTGAACCAAACTCACACTGATTCTTGATTCTTTCTATAATTCTAACCAAGCTCCCTCTGAATGAAATTCATTTTGAATCTGGTTCTAAATAAAAACTCACTCTGACTCGAATTCTCAGTGATTACTCAGTGATTACTGAACTCATCTTGACTAATAAAAAGAGAGCTATAAATAAAAACAAATAATTAATAAATAATCAGCCCGCGTAAATATAAGATAAACTCAATATAACAGACACTAATGTAATAGTTTAAAAGTTATAGACAAATAACACTATATAAATAAAAAAAAACTTAAATACAGAGGCTGTTAAGAGTGTACACCAACGTGTGTGTGTGTGTGTGTGTGTGTGTGTGTGTGTGTGTGGCTTTATGATCACCTTTAGGGTATTTTTGTTCTGATCCTGATTATACCCCACTGATCCGCGCACACACACACACACACACACACACACAGAGTGAAAAAGAGAGAGAGACCTTTCCTGTTATCTCCCCTGTTGTAGATCAATAATGATCAAAAGTATGTGTGTGTGTGTGTGTGTATGTGTGTGTGAGAGAGAGAGAGAGAGAGAGAGATGAATTGACATCAATAAAAGAGCTTCAGCTGAACACACAGTTATGGACTGTGTCCCAGTCTGTGTGTCCAAGCGGTTGGTCACTTGTGCTGTATCTTAATTAGCATGCTTTGTTAGCTAGCTGGCTAGTTACAGCTTAAACAGCCACAAAGCAAACTTAGTTACCATGACAACGGCTCTCTGTCCATGGATACACCCTAAACTGCCAGCCAGCATACTAACTACTGTGGAGTTTCAGACAACGCACACACACACACACACACACACACACACACACACACACTGAGGAGCTCATGTTTAGATTCACATCAGAATAAAAGTCACTACAGTTCAGCTGTTCTAGGTTCAACAACGATGAGTGGCTTCAGGGAGGAGCATCACATGGTGTCCCATGATCATAAGCATAGATGCTTAAGGGAAAACACACACACACACACACACACACACACACACACAGTTTAAAGCAGAGATTTCCTCAGTGTGCTCTGGATGTTTTCATCTGGATCTAGCATCACCTTCAGGAACATTTTCCTGCCATGATGGAGACAGACATGTGGACAGACGTGTGGACAGTCTGTGGACAGACGTGTGACTGCTCCTGTGAGGTGTGACGGACAGACGTGGACAGACGTGCGACTGTGTCCTACACCACATCTGTACACCTTTAATCCCTAACCTTCTGGAGAAAGAGCTGGTGTCCTTACAGCTAAATGACCACAAAATCTCCAGAGCAACATTTCCATGTGACCCTCACAACCCACAGTGGCTTCGGCTATCAAAGTGGACACGGAGGGATCGACCTGGACATCCTTCACACAATTAACACACGATTTAAACACGAACACATTTCGAACTTATTAGCGTAAACATGTCGAGATCATTTCCACTGTTTAGTCATTTCGTGCTCTCCGCTCGACTTTTTATGGGGGTTTGTGGGCGTGGCTAAATGCAGACGGAAGGCGCTGTAACCTCGCGTGCAGTCGTAGTGCAGACGTGTTAGGTCACGCGGTCGTGTATCAGCTCACACGCTGATCCTTCTACTTCATCCGTGTAGATTCCCAGAAGTGGAAAATATCTTAAACGCTAACTGATTCCCGTAGCGCGGTCAGCTAGCCGTCATGCTAACCGACGAGTCTGGACTGATTT
>JAUCMX010000004.1:982538-990038 GCA_033459395.1 Hemibagrus guttatus
ACCATCATCATCATCATCATCATCATCACACCTCAGGCCCATCATCATCATCATCATCATCATCACACCTCAGGTTCATCATCATCATCATCATCACACCTCAGGACCATCATCATCATCACACCTCGGGACCATCATCATCATCATCATCATCATCATCATCATCATCACACCTCAGGACCATCATCATCATCATCATCATCATCACACCTCAGGACCATCCTCATCATCATCATCATCACACCTCAGGACCATCATCATCATCATCATCATCACACCTCAGGCCCATCATCATCATCATCATCATCATCACACCTCAGGTTCATCATCATCATCGTCATCACACCTCAGGACCATCATCATCATCATCATCATCATCATCATCACACCTCAGGACCATCATCATCATCATCATCATCATCATCATCATCACACCTCAGGACCATCCTCATCATCATCATCATCACACCTCAGGACCATCATCATCATCATCATCATCATCATCATCACACCTCAGGACCATCCTCATCATCATCATCATCACACCTCAGGACCATCATCATCATCATCATCATCATCATCATCACACCTCAGGACCATCATCATCATCATCATCATCATCATCACACCTCAGGACCATCCTCATCATCATCATCATCACACCTCAGGACCATCATCATCATCATCATCATCACACCTCAGGACCATCATCATCATCATCATCATCATCATCACACCTCAGGACCATCCTCATCATCATCATCATCACACCTCAGGACCATCATCATCATCATCACACCTCAGGACCATCATCATCATCATCATCATCCTCATCATCACACCTCAGGACCATCATCATCATCATCATCATCACACCTCAGGCCCATCATCATCATCATCATCATCATCATCACACCTCAGGTTCATCATCATCATCATCATCATCATCACACCTCAGGACCATCATCATCATCACACCTCAGGACCATCATCATCATCATCATCATCACACCTCAGGATCATCATCATCATCATCATCACACCTCAGGTTCTTCATCATCATCATCATCATCATCACACCTCAGGTTCATCATCATCATAATCACCACACCTCAGGATCATCATCATCATCATCATAATCATCATCACCAACACCTCAGGATCATCATCATCATCATCATCATCATCATCATCACACCTCAGGATCATCATCATCATCATCACACCTCAGGTTCATCATCATCATCATCATCATCATCATCATCATCACACCTCAGGTTCATCATCATCATCATCATCATCATCACACCTCAAGATCATCATCATCATCATCATCATCATACCTCAGGATCATCATCATCATCATCATCATCATCATCACACCTCAGGACCATCATCATCATCATCATCATCATCATCATCACACCTCAGGACCATCATCATCATCATCATCACCACACCTCAGGATCATCATCATCATCATCATCACACCTCAGGTTCATCATCATCATAATCACCACACCTCAGGATCATCATCATCATCATCATCATCATCATCATCACCAACACCTCAGGATCATCATCATCATCATCATCATCATCACACCTCAGGATCATCATCATCATCATCATCATCACACCTCAGGTTCATCATCATCATCATCATCATCATACCGCAGGATCATCATCATCATCATCATCACACCTCAGTTTCATCATCATCATCATCATCACACCTCAGGACCATCATCATCATCATCACACCTCAGGTTCATCATCATCATCATCACACCTCAGGTTCATCATCATCATCATCATCATACCTCAGGATCATCATCATCATTATCATCATCATCATACCTCAGGTTCATCATCATCATCATCATACCTCAGTATCATCATCATCATCATCATCATCATACCTCAGGATCATCATCATCATCATCATCACACCTCAGGTTCATCATCATCATCATCACCATCATCATCACACCTCAGGATCATCATCATCATCATCATCATCATCATCATCATCATCATACCTCAGGATCATCATCATCATCATCATCATCATCACACCTCAGGACCATCATCATCATCATCATCATCATCACACCTCAGGACCATCATCATCATCATCATCACCACACCTCAGGATCATCATCATCATCATCATCACACCTCAGGATCATCATCATCATCATCATCATCATCATCATCATCATCATCATCACACCTCAGGTTCATCATCATCATCATCATCATCATCATCATCATCCCACCTCAGGTTCATCATCATCATCATCATCATCATCATCATCATACCTCAGGTTCATCATCATCATACCTCAGGATCATCATCATCATCATCATCATCACACCTCAGGACCATCATCATCATCATCATCATCATCATCATCATCATCACACCTCAGGACCATCATCATCATCATCATTACACCTCAGGATCATCATCATCATCATCATCATCATCACACCTCAGGTTCATCATCATCATCATCATCATCATCATCATCCCACCTCAGGTTCATCATCATCATCATCATCATCATCATCATCATCATACCTCAGGTTCATCATCATCATCATCATCATCATACCTCAGGATCATCATCATCATCATCATCATCACACCTCAGGACCATCATCATCATCATCATCATCATCATCATCATCATCACCACACCTCAGGATCATCATCATCATCATCACACCTCATGTTCATCATCATCATCATCATCATCATCATCATCACACCTCAGGATCATCATCATCATCATCATCATACCTCAGGATCATCATCATCATCATCATCATCATCATCATCATCACACCTCAGGACCATCATCATCATCATCATCATCATCATCATCACACCTCAGGACCATCATCATCATCATCATCACCACACCTCAGGATCATCATCATCATCATCATCACACCTCAGGTTCATCATCATCATCATCACACCTCAGGTTCATCATCATCATCATCATCATCATCATCATCATCATCACACCTCAGGTTCATCATCATCATCATCACACCTCAGGTTCATCATCATCATCATCATCATCATCATACCTCAGGTTCATCGTCATCATCATCATCATCATCACACCTCAGGATCATCATCATCATCATCATCATCATCACACCTCAGGTTCATCATCATCATCATCATCATCATCATACCTCAGGTTCATCATCATCATCATCATCATCATCATACCTCAGGTTCATCATCATCATCATCATCATCATCATCATCATCATCACACCTCAGGTTCATCATCATCATCATCATCATCACACCTCAGGTTCATCATCATCATCATCACACCTCAGGATCATCATCATCATCATCACACCTCAGGTTCTTCATCATCATCATCATCATCACACCTCAGGATCATCATCATCATCATCATCATCATCATCATCATCATCACACCTAATCCCTTGTGACTGTACTAGTTAATTTAACTCACTCATTTTGTGAAGTTACCTAGCTGAATAATTTAATCTAACCCACACAACTTAGTTAGCTAACTCATTTAGCTAGATAAATTGGTAAATGTACCTAGCTAGCTAATTATCTAGATAAAAAGTAAACTAACTAATTTATTAATGCTCAGCTTAAGTTAAACTTAATTCTTTAGCTTGAATGTGTGTGTGTGTGTGTGTGTGTGTGTGTGTGTGTGTGTGTGTGTGTGTGTACTCTGAGGTGAAGTTTGTGAATGTAGTCGCACAATTAAACAGCAGCTGAAGCTAAATGCTACAAGCTAAAAATTTCTAGTTAAGGCCAAGTTAAGCCCCGCCCACAACTTGCTCACTGGTTTGCATGTGTTAACCAGCAGATATAATCCAGCCTGGAATACTGGACCCTGCTCCAGACCAGTTAGCTCTCACTACCCAGAAGTGGGAAGTGGTCACTGGTGGCCATCACAAACTGGTAAATATTCCCATTTGGATTCTGAGAACGTTCTTCTGTCCAGTGAATGAAGCAGTTCAGATGTTTGTTTTGGACAGTCAGATTTCACGCTTTAAGATGCTGAAGCTTCTGGACAGAAAAGTGTGTAAGAGATACGAGATGCTCCGTATCCCAGTGCTGAAGCTCCTGGGACCAGTGCTGCCTCCCAGTACGGTCAGAACATCACCATTAGATTCACTCTCCAGATCTTCATGAATTCAGTCTTGTGGTTGATGATAAACAGAAATAAAACAGAATTTCTCACATTGTCCATTATTTCTGTCTAAAACACACGTCATGACGTAATCACGGCTTTCTGAGGCCAATGTAGTTCCTCAGGAACCTCCGGTGGGGGCGGAGCCTGCTGTTTAAAACTGCTGATTGGTCCAAATTTCATGACATAAAACCTGACGCTCTCGTGTTATATCAGCGAGCACAAGGCCTGAGGAGCAGAGCAGAATGTTTCTGTGAGGTGAGGAACATGTGGAGGAACCTGTAATGACACCTCGCTAATGACAAGAAGATCATTCTTCCACACACAGCAGGAATGTTCTGGATGTTTTAAGATACTAAAAAAAACCACAAATTGGATGAACTTCCTCCATGTTCACGGAAACTTTAACTGAACTGTGAACTTCTTCTTCTGAAGAGCTCCTGAACTTTTTAGTCCCCTCATGGAATATTCCAGATCTTCAGTAGACGTCACTTACATCTCAGTTAATGGAGCTAATGTAGCTCTGTGTAACGCTAACTTAGCACCACTAATCCAGTCAGAGATGATGAACAGCGTTAAAATTCCAGAGTTTAGCTGCAGATTGTGGAGTGAGATGCGTCGAGCTAGCATCTCTGAGCATCTACAAGCTTCTGAGGTAAAAAATAACACTGAAGATTCTGCAGGGAGTGACAGCTACAATGCTAGTTTACGCTTAAAACTGACCTCGGATCAACTGTAGCTGAAACGTTTACCGTCAAACTGCTAATCTCCTGCAAAAACGTCGTTGGGTATGAAGAAGTTTAGACCTGCCAGCTAGCTAACTGTACCACTTTACTGCTCACTGTGAAGAGTTAGCCAATTATCAACAACAATCTGGACATCTGGGACACGCCCACTTTAGCCGCTGTTAGCTGTTAGCTTCTGATGGTGTCGCTGTAACTGGCACGGTGTCTTCAGGGTGTGTAGCACGTCTTTTCTTTCAGAAGTCTGTGTCCCCGAAGCTCCTCCCACACAGCACTGAGTTCTGCACTCTGATTGGTGGATCAGGTGTTGAGCAATTCTCTCTAACAGCAGCTCTGACTGTAGCGCAGCTTCACACTGATACACTCCTTATGGTTTCCATAGCAACGGCTCACTGTACACACCTCAGTATATTATTGCAATTATTTAAATGCTGAAAGTATTGGCACCCTGTACTGACCACGAGGGACAAACGACCCCATGACCATGTGACTGACCTGTTTAATGATTGGTCAGATGCAGAAGTGTAAGGTGTTTGTACAGAATCCACAGAACTGTTCTGGTTTTAGACGTGTGTGTTGAATGATTTTTGCAGAAGGACGGTTCCAGACATTTCTCTCGTGTGTGTGCGTCGCAAGAAAACTAATTTTTCTATGAATTTTTCAGTCATCAGCTTCGGAGGACAAGTGTGTATGAGCAACCTCAACACACACACACACACACACACACACACACACACCAGCTTACATTATCCATGATGTGTGTTAGAGTGTGTAAGTGAGAGCGACTGTGTGTGTTTGTGCGAGTGTGTGTGAATGTGAGTGTGTGTGCAAGAGAGAGAGAGTGTGAGTGTGTGCGAGTGTGTGTGTATGTGTAAGTGTGTGTGTGTGTGAGTGTGTGTGTGTGTGTGTGTGTGTGTAAGTTTGTGGGAAGTCATTTGACCCTTAAAAAAATCTTCACATATTTAAATAAACAGTTTTAGAGGAAGTTCTGAGGATTTAAACCGACGCTACAGGAAGTGGGCGGAGCTAACTACCAATCTAAGAATCTAAACAATTTCTATAAGCACTAGGGGCATGTTGCTGGTCTACACAGTGTGTGTGTGTGTGTGTGTGTGTGTGTGTGTTGCATGCAGGCTGAATGTCAATGTGTTTAATGTCAGCGGAGGGTGTATTTCGTGTGTGTGTGTTGACTCCAGGATTCTAGGAAGACTTAGTTGCACGCACACACACTCACTCTCTCTCTCTCTCTCTCTCTCTCTCTCTCTCTCTCTCTCTCTCTCTCTCTCTCTCTCTCACACACACACACACACACACACACACACGTTAAATTCTCACATGGTGGTAATCATTTTATCCCGGTGTCTGATATTTTCACTGGATCTGTTCTGTCTTTCTCACACTCTCCTGGTTCCCTTGGGGAGTAGGCTGCCTAAGTAGGGCAGATAAAGTGGCATGTGTCCTTCTCACAGAAGGATATCCCATAATTCCATGGGAGAATTAAAAAAAAACCCAACATAGAGGTCAGAACTGACATAGGAACCGTGATAAAGTGTGGAGAATTTAATATCAGCTCACACTCTGATTGTGTGTGTGTGTGTGTGTGTGAGTGTCACCTTGTATTCAGAGGCCTTGATGGGGCAGTTCTGGGTGTTGTTGCCCTGCGGGGGGGAGTGTGGGGGGCAGTCCTCGGACTCTTTTCCACTGTGATACACCACCCGATCCGAGATATGGATGCTGGAAGCACAGCCCATGCTTCACTCCCGCTTCTTCCTCGTCTTCTCTTCTTCTTCTCGTCTCGTTATGTCCCTCAGGCCAGGACGCCTAGCTGGCTATTTCTCTCTCAGCTTCTCCACTCCTGCTTTCGTTCTCCACACCTGTTACGTCCTTTCCTTAGATCCTCATAGAAATGTCTTTGAGATCTCCAGAGCAGGACAGCTAAAGTTCTTGAGTTGATCTCCACCACACGAGAGCTCCTCGGTTCTCCAGTGGACTTGTTGATCGTCTGAATTCCTCCGATCCAAACTCTTCTTCCCTTTGACCTGAGTCCGTCTGCTCCGGCCTGTTATGTTCTCCACTCGTTCCTCTACTGAACCCTTTGGATTCTCTGCTTCTACAAAGTTCTACAAACCAGTTCAGGCATGTGGGTTCTCCGGATCTTCTCCTCGAGTTCTTCTCCTCCAGTCCTTCTTTTTTATTTTAAAGTCCACCTAGAAGGCCAATGAGATCTTGGAAACAAGTTTCTACAAAGCAGGCCAAGAACATTATGTTCTCCACTGGATTATCTTCTTCTTCTCCTTCTCTTTTTCTCCTTTATTTCCCTGTTTGTATGCATTAATAATAATAATAATAATAATAATAATAATAATAATAATAATAATAATAAATTTTTGATGACACTGCTCCTAATAATAATAATAATAATAATAATAATAATAATAATAATAAGTCTATCTTCCTTCCCCCCCCCACCCCCCTGACCAGGAAACAGATTTCCTCTCGCGCTCAAACTCCATGGAGCTCCATTTTAGATCAAACCTACTTCATTCCAC
>JAUCMX010000004.1:995038-1032538 GCA_033459395.1 Hemibagrus guttatus
TACCTTCTTCACCTCTTCACCCTGTAACCTTACTGTTCCACTTCCCTCCCTTTCATTCACACACATGTACTCAGTCTTACTACCACTGACTTTCATTCCTCTTCTCTCCAGCGCAAACCTCCACCTCTCCAGGTTTTCCTCCACCTGCTCCCTGCTCTCACTACAGATCACAATGTCATCTGCAAACATCATTGTCCAAGGAGACTCCTGTCTGACCTCCTCTGACAACTGGTCCATCACTATAGCAAACAGGAAGGGGCTCAGAGCCGATCCCTGATGCAGTCCCTCCTCCACTTTGAACTCCTCTGTCTGAAAAGGTAAGTAAATATAAGTTATGTAAGTATATGTAAAAGAAATAAATAGCTCAGCTTCGCCGCTCTGTGTAAGACACAGGTGAGTGTTGAACTTCAACACTGAGAATGTCTCAGGTCTGTGTTCATTGTCTGTGTGATGCAGTAAAAATCAAACAGATCCAAACCATTTCCTGGACAATGTTATGATGTTTTCTGCATTAAATGTGTAAAGAGACAGTGGAAAAGGAAAATAGAGTTTGGAAGGAAAGAGCAGTTATTGATTTGCTGATGTGAGAAGGAAGCTAACAGGAAGCCGAGCTTGTGACGTGACAATCACACTGAGAACTAATTGGCTTTCGAACAGATTTATAACACTGCTACACTTTTATTGTATAATTCACCTGAGAGAACATTTCATCAGTCCATGTGTAAAGAACTTCACTCACTCACTCACATCTACACTGATCTTTCAGACAGTCTGGAAATCTTCAGCCACATCACAGTGAAGTGCGCAGTGAAACCTCCCAGTGTCCATCTAATAAAGACATGTCTCCAACGTCACACACACACTTCCTGTTTCTTACTTCCTGGAGTTCCCCTAGTTCCCTAGTCCTTGTCACTTTGTTCTCCTGTACTTTCCTATTTTTATTCTTAGTTAGTAAAATTCCGAACGTCTCCTCGTTCCTGTCCCCATATTTACTCAGTTTTGTAGTGTATGTGTGTGTTCAGTGTGTCTGTTTCACATCATGTAATATTCCCCTGAAGGTAGGAGGAGTCAATAGTTGTAGGAGGTCATCAACTATTGACTGGTGTTTAGTACAAAGAGTGAAATACTACAGCAAACTGCTTCTGTGGCATGTCTCCTTCAGCAGACAGGAAGTGATGTCAGTGAACCTGAACACAAGTGTGACAATACATTTAACCTACAGTGGAAATATACTGGAATTCTCACATAGTCGTGGATTTGGTTTATAAAAATTATTTGTGAAATGTTCACAGGAGCTTTTACAGAAATGCAGTGTTCATGAAAATAAAGTTTCTTTTGAAAATTGAATGGATTTTTTTGTTGCTTCATATTAAAAACATATCCATAAATAATCAGAACTCAGAGCAGCTGCTTATTTCAGAGCCAGGTGATATCTGGGTGAATATCAGCGTGAACACGGTGGAGCTGCGGCACTGGATGATTTAGTGACTAAAAATGCACACGTTTGTAAATCTGTATGAATTTTGAGCTCCGTTTGACCATGTAAACATTGCACCAAAACTTTAACAAAAGGGAAATTTTGCTTTCTATGAGAACATTATAATAATTTCAATGAACTTTTTTTATACCCTGGATCTCAAAAACAGCTGTACACCCGGCATGTAGGCCACTAGGTAGGGTTGTTGTTGTTCTTTTGGCTGCTCCCCCATTAGGTACGGTATATAGGGCTATTATGCTACACGCTACACAGGGAGCAAAGTGACTAAGAATGATAACAAGGGACTTTTCATGGATCAAAATTATTAAATGGAAAATGAAGATCGATGTAATCTGTGGATAAACACTGAAGATCAGTAAGATCTACTGTCCTGTAGAAAAGCTTCTCAATTCTATTAGCGTTGAATTTGACCAATCGGTGATTAGCGCTGTTTCTAGCCACACCCATGCAGCATTATTGACACAGTACCTGCTCATGAAGGGAAGCATATTCTGTTTATGTATGACGATCACAAAAAGTGCTGCAGGTTCAGGAATTTCCTGGATTCTAGATTCCAAGATTTTTCCATCAGCTTTTTCCTAGATCGCTAGTTTTTTAGTTCCAGTCTCTTCTAGTTCTCTAGCTGCCTGTTTCTGTTATCTCCAAGCTCCCCTACTTCTCAACATTCTAGTATCTCCTCGTAACCTAGTTCTCTAGTTAAACCCTCTCTTAGAGTGCAGCCCTGTTCTCTAATGGATGTGTCTTTAATTCCTCGATCCTTCAGCCTGTGACCTGGAAACCGATATAAGCCTGTCATCTTCGAGGATGTATTAACTCTTTAAAGTCACTTCAGCATCTAGGAGGTGGCTCCCAGACTGTGGATACACCATCTGCCTTTTTCTTCCAGTCTGAAGAGTAAATGCACTGAATCTTCAAAACAAAACAAAACAAAACAAAACAATGAAATTGAAGGATATGACCAGAAAATGCAGTAATACTAAAATAACATGAATTAAATAAAAAAAAACTCGAATACAGATATAAAAGGTCATAATAGAATTGTGTCTAGATTCAAACATGTGCTTGATATAAGTGAAATAAGTCAGAAGGACGCTGTAGTGAACACGGAGGTACAGGTTGCTGCTTTCCTCACATTGTTAGAGGGCGGAGCTAAGAGTCGAAACAATCAGAGAAATGAGAAACTCCATTTTTACTGGTTTCATACTGGTTTCTTCCTCTTAGTTTCCTAATTTCCACTTCTGTCCTGGTTCCTTATGTTTCCAGGTTCTTGAATCTTCTTGAAATCTTCTTGTAGGTCTTCTCACTGGTGCTGTAGTTTATTTACTCTGTTTTTCTGCAGCACACCTACATGCTGGTTTCCATCTCCATGTTGTGGTGCAGTGGTGCAGCCTGCTGCATTTAGGGGGATGTCTGCTGGAGTCCAGGGATTAGTGAGACAAAGCCCAAATGCTGTGATTTTTTTTTTTTATGTGATTATTTTATTTTATATTAACAGCAAATAATAATAATAATGATAATAATAATAATAATAATAATAATAATAATAATAATAGGGCTCATTCTTAAAGAGAGAGAGAGAGAGAGAGAGAGAGAGAGAGAGAGAGAGAGAGAGAGAGAGAGTTCTTCAAACCCCTGAACCGGCTCTCAAATTTCACCTAAAACAGTTGATAAAAAAAAAATGACTTAAAGAGCTGATTCATTTGCGCACGCTATATCGCGCTTCGCTAAGATTTTTTACCTCAGGGAAATCTCTGCGCGAGCGGGTGTGTTAAGAACTTTATCGCCAAAAAGTTTCACTATATTTTTGTCAGTCTGTCATCGCCTGAAAATGTTCATGTAAATGTTAATTATTTACGTTTAGATGAGGAAATTATCGGTTTATGTTTTAAGATTCGCTTAGTTTTCCCATAGTTATTTATCATGTCAGGTTAGCATGTTAGCCTCAGCTGAGACAAACCTGAAGTCTGTCACAATCAACACATCAACAAAGATCTACAAACTCACACCTTTTCACACAGTTCAGTCAATTCATGTCTGTTTACTTATGTTTTAAAAATCAGGTAAGCATTGGCTTATTAGTTATTGTTAGCTAATGTTAGCATGGTTATAACTAGCTCGCGCTTTATTGACTGTACGAGACTTGGTCCAATAATTCACTTCTTAATATTTAATACATTTGGAGTTGTTTAGTTCAGGGTTGAGTTATTATAATTTAAAAGTTTTTTAAACTAAATAAAACATCCTACAAAATGCTACCACTGTGCTCTATTTATAAACCCAGGTACTTTCTATTCTTATCCATTAGAGGGCAAATGTTAAATTAATTGCCTGCTACCTCACCAGCAAAGGAAAGCCTCCAGTGTGCTGCCCTGTATCATGGAAAGCTAATTAATGAGGCCATTGTAATGAAATGATGAGCAATTCCCCCAGTTATATCAGAGCAAAACACAATCACTAATGTCACAAAGGAGTAACACAAATACAGCACTGACCAACAATTACCACAACAATGTCCAGACAGAAAAAGTGAGCTCATGGATCTAGGGTTAGATTAGTATTTAAGGTATTAGACAGCTGATGGGAAAGTCATCAGTTCAGACCTCAGCACTATCACGTTGTCACTGCAGGACTCTTGAGCAAGGACCAGAACCCTCAACAGCTCAGTAGTGTAAATGAGACAAATTTAAAGGTTAAGTAGCCTTTATCTGTCACATGGACATTATCTTTATCTGTCATGATGGACTCAGAGCACAGGGTCTGCCATGATGCAGTCAGAGCACAGGGTCTGCCATGATGCAGTCAGAGCACAGGGTCAGTCATGATGTAGTCAGAGCACAGGGCAGTCATGATGGAGTCAGAGCACAGGGTCAGTCATGATGTAGTCAGAGCACAGGGTCAGTCATGATGGAGTCAGAGCACAGGGTCAGTCATGATGGAGTCAGAGCACAGGGTCAGTCATGATGGAGTCAGAGCACAGGGTCAGTCATGATGGAGTCAGAGCACAGGGTCAGTCATGATGGAGTCAGAGCACAGGGCCTGCCATGATGTACTCAGAGCACAGGGTCTGCCATGATGGAGTCAGAGCACAGGGTCAGTCATGATGGAGTCAAAGAACAGGGTCAGCCATGATGTACTCAGAGCACAGGATCAGTCATGATGTAGTCAGAACACAGGGTCAGCCATGATGCAGTCAAAGAACAGGATCAGTCATGATGTAGTCAGAACACAGGGTCAGCCATGATGGAGTCAGAGCACAGGGTCAGTCATGATGGACTCAGAGCACAGGGTCAGTCATCATGTAGTCAGAGCACAGGGTCAGTCATGATGCAGTCAAAGAACAGGGTCAGTCATGATGGAGTCAGAGCACAGGGTCAGTCATGATGGAGTCAGAGCGCAGGGTCAGTCATGATGCAGTCAAAGAACAAGGTCAGTCATGATGGAGTCAGAGCACAGGGTCAGTCATGATGGAGTCAGAGCGCAGGGTCAGTCATGATGGAGTCAGAGCACAGGGTCTGCCATGATGGAGTCAGAGCACAGGGTCAGTCATGAGGTACTCAGAGCACAGGGTCAGTCATGAGGTAGTCAGAGCTCAGGGTCAGTCATGATGGAGTCAGAGCACAGGGTCTGCCATGATGGAGTCAGAGCACAGGGTCAGTCATGAGGTACTCAGAGCACAGGGTCAGTCATGAGGTACTCAGAGCACAGGGTCAGTCATGAGGTAGTCAGAGCTCAGGGTCAGTCAAGATGCATTACCGCTGGAACTGCCCAACAGTGTTAGTTTGTGAGTGTTGGGGCTTGAACCCTGATCTTATATCTTATAATCAACAGCCCAGAGCTTTAACCACTTGAACTACCGCCATAGTTTCATATCAAGGTCAGTGTTTTGATTTCCACCCCTTAGCGTGTAAAAAAAAAAAAAAAAAGAGCCCACTGCAATTTACTCTTAAATCCGCAAGTCTCTGAGTGTGAGAAGTATTCCATGCCAGTCTTTGTTAAATTTCTCCACAGACACGCCTCATTCTGCTTAATGAGGTACTGATTTGGTGATCACCTGAATGCAATCCTGTTTAATGGGGAAAAGTATAAAAAAGCACTGCTGTAATCAACACTGTCCTCTTGCAGTGTGACCAGTTGGATGGTAAAAAAGTGCTAGAAGTCTTTCAAAGGTAATTGGAAATTTAAAAATAACCATCGAACATGCCAAAAACAGTGAAAAGAGAGGTTTTGAGTGAAGAAAAGAAAAAAGGCTCAATCCTAGCTTTACTGGCACAAGGATTCAGTGAGAGTCAAGTTGCTTCTATCCTTAATATTTCAAAGACAGCAGTTCACAAAAACAAGATCAAGCAACAGACACTATAAACAACAAAACTACATCCTGGAAGAGGCCGAAAACGGGTCGGTAACAAGCGAGATGACCGCAGACTTATTCGAATGTCAATCAAAACCGTAGGCTGACCTCAAATGACCTTCAACAGCAGTGGCAGACTGAGACTGGGCTACACGCAGGGCTGAAGTCATACAAAGCCAGAAAAAAGCCCTTCATCAGTGAAAAGCCAAGAAGAGCCAGGCTGAAGTTTGCAAAAGACCACAGGAATTGGACTGGAGTGGACTGGAGTAAGGTCATCTTTTCTGATGAGTCCAGTTTTCAGCTTTGCCCGACACCCGGTCGTGTTACGGTTAGACGGAGACCTGGAGAGGACAACAACCCACAGTGTCCTGCACCAACTGTCAAATATGGAGGAGGGTCAGTGATGATCTGGGGGAGCTTCAGCAAGGCTGGAAGTGGACAGATTTGTCTTTGTGAAGGACGCATGAATCAAGCCAAGAACAGGGTTGTTCTAGAAGAACATTTGCTTCCTTCTGCTAAGACAATGTTCTCCAACTCCGAGGACTGGATTTTCCAACAGGACAATGCGCCATGCCATACAGCCAGAGCGATCAGAGTGTGGATGGAGGATCACCAGATCAAGACCCTGTCATGGCCGGCCCAATCTCCAGATTTGAACCCTATTGAAAACCTCTGGAATGTGATGGATGTCACAAACCATCAAGCAAAGCGGAGCTGTTTGCTTTTTTGCAAAAAGAGTGCTATAAAGTTACACAACAGCAGTGTGACACACTGATAGAGAGCGCGCCAAAACACATGAAAGCTGTAACTGCAGATCAGGGTTATTCCACCGAATACTGACTTCATGTTATTTAGCCAAAGCATTAACACAGTTTGTTTACAAATTATTTGCATTTGGTTTTATTTGAGTTATTAAAGCTCTGCAAATACTGCATGATCTTGGGTTATTTTGATGTGTTGTCATTTCCTTTACATATACACTCTAAATAACAATAGTTATATTTGGAATTTAGGAGAAATATTGTCAGCAGTTCACAAGAAATTGTTCATCTCACCAATACATGTACCTGGAAGAACAAAACATAAACTCATTATTTTGCAGTGCGCACTTATTTTTTTTCCAGAGCTGTGTGTGTGTGTATGTGTATGTGTGTGTATGTATATGTGTGTGTGTGTGTGTATATATATATATATATATATCTTCATGTGACCACTAGAGGGCAGTAGAGGCTGCCAGTTGTGACTTTACAGCATGTTCTGTAGTTTCTTGTCCATACACAGTTAAATCTGGTCATGGTGTGGTCAGAGGAATTGACAGAATTCACTCTGATGGAAAATTTCCTGTAGCAGATCTGCTTTCATTTCTGATTTCATCAGAAAAACATCTGGCTCAGCTTGAATGAGTTTTGACCAAACATTGACCAATAACACAATTTGCCTGTGTTGACCTCTAAAGTGGTGGAGCTTCATACTGAAACACAGAAGATTCCTTGATTTTTTTTATAAAAATTCTTTCTGGTGTAGATTTATGCAAATGGTACATCGGTGGCTTGGGTGTGTTATGAGATGGAGTTATTGTCTCATAGTGTGTGTGTATGTGTATGTGTGTGTGTGTTTGTGGTTATGGTTATGCTTAGTGAGTTAGCTAGCATGTTAGCTTATAATGTAAAAAATATATGTAGCATGTTTAGGACTTGTTTACATTTTTACTAAATGCAAAACAGTTGTTTCTTTGTGTTTCTTTGTTTAAATATCAGTCTCACTTTAATGGGTGTTTTGGTGTATAAAACTAACCCTGTGTCTGAAGGAGCAGGTGACCATTGTGTTGGTTGTGGGTGTGATAGGTTCAGAGTTTTATTCATATATAAAGTTAACTAGTTAAAACAGAAATTAAATACTAGCACTAATTTGTGCAGTTTTGTTTGTAATGTCTCTATACATACATTATTTTGCCAAAAGTTTTGGTACACCTGCCTTTACATGCTCGTGAAATTAAATGACGTCCCATTCTTAATCCGTAGGGTTTAATATGGAGTTGTCCCGCCCTTTGCAGCTAGAACAGTTTCAACTCTTCTGGGAAGGCTTTCCACAAGGTTTAGGAGTGTGTTTATGGGAATTTTTGACCGTTCCTCTAGAAGCGTATTTGTGAGGTCAGGCACTGATGTTGGACGAGAAGGTCTGGCTCGCAGTCTCCGCTCTAATTCATCCCAAAGGTGTTCTATGGGGTTGAGGTCAGGACTCTGTGCAGGACAGTCAAGTTCCTCCACACCAAACTCACTCATCCATGTCTTTATGGAGCTTGCTTTGGTCACTGGTGTGCAGTCATGTTGGAACAGGAAGGGGTCATCCCCAAACTGTTCCCACAAAGTTGGGAGCATGAAATTGTCCAAAATGTCTTGGTATGCTGAAGCATTAAGAGTTCCTTTCACTGGAACTAAGGGGCCGAGTCCAACCCCTGAAACACAACCCCACACCATAACCCCCCCTCCACCAAACTTTACTTCTTGCACAATGCAGTCAGGCAAGTAGTGTTCTCCTGGCAACCACCAAACCCATCCATCATCCATCAGATTGCCAGATAGAGAAAGGTGACTGGTCACTCCAGAGAACACATCTCTAGAGTCCAGTGGAGGCGTGCTTTACACCACTGCATCTGGCGCTTTGCATTGCACTTGGTGATGTAAGGCTCGGATGCGGCTGCTCGGCCATGAAGCTCTGTACACACTGTTCTTGAGCTAATCTGAAGGCCATGTGAAGTTTGGAGGTCTGTAGCTATTGACTCTGCAGAAAGTTGGTGACTTCTGTGCACTGTGCTCCTCAGCATGCTCTGATCCCCTGTGATTTTACCTGGCCGAACACGTCGCCTCCGAGTTGCTGTTGTTCCCAACTGCCTCCACTTTGTTATACCACTAACAGTTGAGTGTGGAATATTTAGTAGTGAGGAAATTTCACAGGTGGAAACCTATCATGGTACCACCCATGAATTCACTGAGCTCCTGAGAGCGAGCCATTCTTTCACAAATGTTTATAGAAGCAGTCTGCATGCCTAGGTGCTGGATTTTACACACCTGTGGCCATGGAAATGATTGGAACACCTGAACTCGATGATTTGCAGGGGTTTCCCAAAACCTTTGGCTATACAAGTGTATTTAATGAGAGGTTGTATATGACTGGATATGATGCTTATAAGTTCTTCCACTTTTGCATCAAACACATGAACCGATGTAGGAACTGAAGAATCATCGGACTGCATGCCAAAAGACTGGTCTGAGGAAACATTCGAGCAAATCAGTTGGATTTGTCTCTATTTCATAGAATGAAGAAAATTTCTAAAGAAATGTTACTGAAATCGTGGCTCATAAAAACTAAACGATCACCTGTCGCTTTGTCACTTTTCTGCTTGTAGCGTTCTGTAGCTGAGACGCAGGAAAAGTGTGAACTCTTTAAGCTCATTTTTATTCAAACTAAACACATACAGCTAATTATATTCTGAATTATGATTAGCCTACTATTACTATGCTAATTTATTTGGATAGCTCTCATTCTGTGGTGTTGCTAACATATCTTCTTACACAAATAAAATGTAAACACACTTCAATTTCAAACATTCTTTTAATATTTTCTGCATCATGCATCAAGTCTTAAGTGACAAACATGTTTATTTTTAATATATTTATTTATGTACAATTTTTTAAAATTTATATTATCTCAAATTCTCTTACGTCAAAAGGCTCAGAGCAGCTACAAATGTTCCCCAAAAACTGAGAATAATCCTTATCTATGAAGACAAAAGAGCAGCGAAGCGGCACAGAGTCAGCTCTGCTATTGAAGACGACAACACGGGCAGCAGGATATAAACCAACACCTCATCATTCACCTCTTTAGAAATACAGAAATGATGGGAAACAAACAAAATAGATGCTGGAAAATAATTTTAAAGAAAAAAAACTGTATTTAACAATGTAACTTGTATAAAAGATATTTACATTGTGGTTGTGTGAGATTCGGACTAGTGCCTGTAATGACCAGCAGGGGGAGACACACAGCCACAAGTCCATCGTCTTCCTCTGGACTTCACTCAGTGGCGTCTCCTCCTGATGACCAGCAGAGTCACTGACTGGAAACTATTTCAACAACTTACTATTTAAAAAAAAAATTCTAAGAAAATTTAGTTTGTGTAATGACCTACTACAAAAAAAAAAGGTACAAAACTCATGTTAGAATTGTTTAAGAAAGAAAAATATTCTCAATTATAAAAAGGAGGTAGTAACTTTCATATATATATATATATATATATATATATATATATATATATATATATATATATATATATATATATATATATATATATATATATAAATTTTTTTTTTTTTTTTTTTTTTTTAATTTCCTGGCCATGTTTGTTGTCTTGGTGATGCTGAGAGCAGAACGTCCCTGAGCATTATGGGATGGCAGGGCGGAGTTTCCTGCAGTAGTTACGACTCCTTTGGGACTGCGTACAAAACAGAAAAGCTGTCTGATTTCAGTTCTTAAGATTTGACGTTGATTAATAGCTTTTACACTCAGGTGTCTCACTGATCTGGGAATCAATCAACAAAATATAATTCAATCAACTGGAGCTTACACAGTCCCGTGAGCCAGAAATGCAGCTGTTATTGAGATCGTGAATGAGTGTCAGCTCTGTGTCTGCAGAAGCTTGGACATGCACAGCCCAGCTAAAATAAAAATAAATTAAAATATAAATTAAGACTTATTAACTGTTACAGCCAGGCCTAAACTTTTGAGTGAACTAAATAACTAAAACATATCTATTTCTGTTCTGTGTGTTTTATATCAGTGGAAATTTGTATCTGTTGAGTAGATGAGATTAAATAAAAAAGTTATCACACTGAGACCTGACTGCAATCAGATTATTACTCATCACTGCTGTGTGAAGGTGAACTCAATAAAAACTGCGTAGTTTTCTGGCAGGTTTAGTGGAAGTACGACTGCAGTGTTCCTCTGCGCCGGACGTCTGTGGTCCAGCAGTGGAAACCTCCGCCAAGGGAGTTAGCATGACGAATGTTCACTTTAACCGTCTTAATACCTGTTAGAAAGACACACCAAATATTAACTAGTGCAACATCTATACAAATGGCCTCCTAAAAGCTCCTAAGATTATCTCTGGATTTTATCATCATGAAACTGAAATGACCACTACCCTATGGCCTGGGTGAACCACCCTGACTGCAGTTCCAGCTGCAAGTCTTTGGGGATGTGTCTCAGTCAGCTGTGCACATCTGGAAATTAAAATTTTAGTCAGGCAGGATGGTGTCCACTGGTGAACAGTGGTGTTGGAGGTTGTGGTTGAGGCTGTTTTTGAGGCTGTGGTTGAGATTGTGATTGAGGCTGTGTTTGAAGTTGTGGTTGTGTTTGAGGTTGTGGTTGAGTCTGTGGTTCTGGTTGAGGCTGTGTTTGAGGCTGTGGTTGAGATTGTGGTTCAGGCTGTGGTTGAGGCTGTGTTTGAGGTTGAGGTTGTGGTTGAGTCTGTGGTTGTGGTTGAGGCTGTGTTTGAGGTTGAGGCTGTGGTTGAGATTGTGGTTGAGGCTGTGGTTGAGGCTGTGTTTGAGGTTAAGGCTATGAATGAGGCTGTGGTTGAGGCTGTGTTTGAGGTTGAGGCTGTGGTTGAGGCTGTGTTTGAGGTTGTGGTTGAGTCTGTGGTTGTGGTTAAGGCTGTGTTTGAGGTTGTGGTTGAGGCTGTGTTTGAGGTTGTGGTTGAGTCTGTGGTTGTGGTTGTGGCTGTGTTTGAGGTTGAGGCTGTGGTTGAGATTGTGGTTGAGGCTGTGGTTGAGGCTGTGTTTGAGGTTGAGGCTGTGGTTGAGATTGTGGTTCAGGCTGTGGTTGAGGCTGTGTTTGAGGTTAAGGCTATGAATGAGGCTGTGTTTGAGGTTAAGGCTATGAATGAGGCTGTGTTTGAGGTTGAGGTTGTGGTTGAGGCTGTGGTTGAGGTTAAGGCTATGAATGAGGCTATGTTTGAGGTTGAGGCTGTGTTTGAGGTTATGGTTGAGTCTGTGGTTGAGGTTAAGGCTATGAATGAGGCTATGTTTGAGGTTGAGGCTGTGTTTGAGGCTGTGTTTGAGGTTATGGTTGAGTCTGTGGTTGTGGTTAAGGCTGTGGCTGAGGTTGTGGTTGAGGCTGTGTTTGAGGCTGTGGTTGAGGCTGTGTTTGAGGTTATGGTTGAGTCTGTGGTTGTGGTTAAGGCTGTGGCTGAGGTTGTGGTTGAGGCTGTGTTTGAGGCTGTGGTTGACTCTGTGGTTGTGGTTAAGGCTGTGTTTGAGGCTATGTTTGAGGCTGTGTTTGAAGTTGAGGTTGTGGTTGAGGCTGTGTTTGAGGTTATGGTTGAGTCTGTGGTTGTGATTGAGGCTGTGTTTGAGGCTGTGGTTGAGATTGTGGTTGAGGCTGTGGTTGAGGCTGTGTTTGAAGTTGAGGTTGTGGTTGAGGCTGTGGTTGAGGTTAAGGCTATGAATGAGGCTGTGTTTGAGGCTGTGGTTGAGGCTGTGTTTGAGGTTATGGTTGAGTCTGTGGTTGTGGTTAAGGCTGTGGCTGAGGTTGTGGTTGAGGCTGTGTTTGAGGTTATGGTTGAGTCTGTGGTTGTGATTGAGGCTGTGTTTGAGGCTGTGGTTGAGATTGTGGTTGAGGTTGTGGTTGATTCTGTGTTTGAGGTTATGGTTGAGTCTGTGGTTGTGATTGAGGCTGTGTTTGAGGCTGTGGTTGAGATTGTGGTTGAGGCTGTGGTTGAGGCTGTGTTTGAAGTTGAGGTTGTGGTTGAGGCTGTGGTTGAGGTTAAGGCTATGAATGAGGCTGTGTTTGAGGTTGAGGCTGTGGTTGAGGCTGTGTTTGAGGTTATGGTTGAGTCTGTGGTTGTGGTTAAGGCTGTGGCTGAGGTTGTGGTTGAGGCTGTGTTTGAGGCTGTGGTTGAGGCTGTGTTTGAGGTTATGGTTGAGTCTGTGGTTGTGGTTAAGGCTGTGGCTGAGGTTGTGGTTGAGGCTGTGTTTGAGGCTGTGGTTGACTCTGTGGTTGTGGTTAAGGCTGTGTTTGAGGCTGTGGTTGAGGCTGTGTTTGAGGCTGTGTTTGAGGCTGTGGTTGAGGCTGTGGTTGAGGCTGTGTTTGAGGCTGTGGTTGAGGCTGTGGTTGAGGCTGTGTTTGAAGTTGAGGTTGTGGTTGAGGCTGTGGTTGAGGTTAAGGCTATGAATGAGGCTGTGTTTGAGGTTGAGGCTGTGGTTGAGGCTGTGTTTGAGGTTATGGTTGAGTCTGTGGTTGTGGTTAAGGCTGTGGCTGAGGTTGTGGTTGAGGCTGTGTTTGAGGTTATGGTTGAGTCTGTGGTTGTGGTTAAGGCTGTGGCTGAGGTTGTGGTTGAGGCTGTGTTTGACTCTGTGGTTGTGGTTAAGGCTGTGTTTGAGGCTGTGGTTGAGGCTGTGGTTGAGGCTGTGTTTGAGGCTGTGTTTGAGGCTGTGGTTGAGGCTGTGGTTGAGGCTGTGTTTGAGGCTGTGGCTGAGGCTGTGTTTGAGGCTGTGGTTGAGGCTGTGGTTGAGGCTGTGTTTGAGGCTGTGGTTGAGGCTGTGTTTGAGGCTGTGTTTGAGGCTGTGGTTGAGGCTGTGTTTGAGGCTGTGGTTGAGGCTGTGTTTGAGGCTGTGGCTGAGGCTGTGTTTGAGGCTGTGGTTGAGGCTGTGGTTGAGGCTGTGGTTGAGGCTGTGTTTGAGGCTGTGGTTGAGGCTGTGTTTGAGGCTCTGGTTGAGGCTCTGGTTGAGGCTGTGTTTGAGGCTGTGGTTGAGGTTGTGTTTGAGACTGTGTTTGAGGCTGTGTTTGAGGCTGTGGTTGAGGTTGTGTTTGAGACTGTGTTTGAGGCTGTGTTTGAGGCTGTGGTTGAGGCTGTGGTTGAGGCTGTGTTTGAGGCTGTTTGAGGCTGTGGTTGAGGCTGTGTTTGAGGCTGTGTTTGAGGCTGTGTTTGAGGCTGTGTTTGAGGCTGTGGTTGAGGCTGTGTTTGAGGTTGTGGTTGAGGCTGTGGTTGAGGCTGTGTTTGAGGCTGTGTTTGAGGCTGTGGTTGAGGCTGTGTTTGAGGCTGTGGTTGAGGCTGTGGTTGAGGCTGTGGTTGAGGCTGTGTTTGAGGTCTCCTCTCTGCAGTTAGTATCGTATTATTTAGATTTTTAATAATGGGTTCAATAACAACATGTGTTCAAAGTTTGGGATAATTTTCATAACCAAACCCTGATTTGTCCTGGACTTGTTTAGATGGCTCTTTGGTCTTCATGATGTGTCTTCATGTATGTTCATTAACACAGTCTGGCTTCTTCCAGGAACAGGTTTATTTATATTGAGATCATGTGACACTTTAAACACAGTTAATTGAGTGGCATATGGCAGCTGGCTGCAGTGAAGTTAATGTAGAGGGTGAAGACTTGTGCAGTCACAGTGTTTACATTTCATATGGTTCACTTACGGAGCAGAAGAACTCACACTGAAGGTGTAGTACACTAAAACCACTAAAAGGGTGTCATATTGGTCACTCTGTAAGTGTTTCATGAGTGTTTGATGAGTGTTTGATGATCTTACCAAGATTTTCAAACATTTTTTGAATGGTAGTCTCGTTAGCATCCACCATGACGCGCTTCTCGTCCAGCATAAGGACGTTCATGGACAACCACTTGGAGGACATCCAGAGTGGATGATCTATGACACATCACATTGTGACATCATACTTTGAGACAGGAAGGTGTATATAGTTTATTTATTTTTGTTGCTGTGTGAACATGAAACTCACCATCAGGAATTAAAGGTGTTGGTGGATGCACCACAGTCCAGCCGGCCTTCTTAAACATCTCGACCTGCTCAAGGACATGAGACACTTCACATCAGTGCTTAAAGGTAACTATAGAGCACCTCCATCATATCACCACCGTGTATTGTCGGCCTGGGGGTGAGGGTTGGGGCTGTTTTCCTTTATGGGGCTTTTGGTCAAGTTTTGATCCTGTATTTGTCTTTTGCAGGTCTCTACTACCAGGTTCATCACATTTCTAGATGAGGTTGACCTCTGGATGAAGTGTTCCCTTATTCCTAATTTTACTTTTTCCAAGATTGGAGTTTTCTTTGTTTTCATATTTGTGGTTGGAGTTTATTTCCCTCATACTAGCTTTCTTGTTTCTCTGTTTCTTTCTCATCATGTATGTATATATATTTTTTTATCATTTCCTCTGGCCTTTTCTAAGATTCCATTTGCTTCTATGTGCTACCATGTAGAAAACATCACCTGTCACTGTGAGGTATCAGTTAACTCACCTGAATAAGGGGTAGGTAGATCTTGCCTGTTGCTCAGCATGTAAGAGGGTGTGTCACTCACCTGACGGCATGGCCTATCTGGGTTGGACAGCACCAGCCCGGGTCCAATGATGTTAAAGGTAGCGTCGATGTGCATGGGGTTTGGATCCTTAAATGATATGGTATGCACCTTGTAGGTGGGAGCGAGGTGACGCCTCATCCACTCGATTCCCATGAAGTTGGTCACCTGTGAGCAGGTGCAAGCATTATTATAGCCTGTTCTCTGAGAAAACAGAACTTTAATTCTTAGTAAAACTTGTACAATTTCAAGACATTTCTTGAGCTAATGGATCACAGCGTCACTATAAAGTCAACACTAGAGCTTGCTTCCTTGTGGAAAATTCTGGAAGACGTCATGTGGAGACTTTTCTCTGCATGCTGTAACTGTAGCAGCTGGCCAGTGGTCAAGCCTGGGATTGGTTGGTTACAGACGAGGCGTGTTTAAGCTAGTTCATTCAGAGATCGGTGACTTTGACGTGTAACACTGGAGAATATGTAAGCTGTAAACTGGAGAAGATTCCTCACAGTCTTCACAGTCACGTCCACTGAGGTGGTTAGGAGATTAATGAAGCTAACACACATTGCTACACCCAGTCGTGTGTGTGTGTGTGTGTGTGTGTGTGTGTGTGTGTGTGTGTGTGTGTGTGTGTGTGTCACCTGGCTCCTCTGTACAAACAGATCTGTTCCGGCTCGGATAAAATCAGCAGCGTCAAAACATGGCTCATATTCCGTGGTGACAAACTTCCCCTCTGCAGCCAGCTTGTGTCTGTCCTCTACTGTACGGATTGGGTAATCCTACACACACACACACACACACACACACACACACACACACACACACACACACTTTCATTACTACACAGGGTGACCACTAGAGGGAGTACTATGCAAATGTTGTAAACCCACATGACTTTAAAGTGTTCATTCTAAGAGCTGAATGTGTAGAGAACCAGTGCTATTAAACTATCCGGCTGTTTCCTGGTGTTCCATCATGACCCAGAACCTGACCCAGAACCCGAGAGAACCCAGGAGCAATATGCTAATGATAAACAAAACTGAAAAACTTTTCCCGTTGTTTTATGCACTGTTCTGGAGATTAATTTTTTTTGTCTGGCTGAAATGGAACATAACCAGCAGGTGGAAAAGAGACTCATTTATCAAACATGAGGCAGCTTTAAAGTGTGAAAAAGAGACGGAAAAAGAGGCAGGAGTGATAAGTGAGAGAGATTTGCTGAGTAAGAATGACCTTGATTTAGAACAAACACACTGAACACCCTGGAATATTCGCACTAACACACACTGCTCCAGGAAACAGCAGTGACACGAGACACTCATTAACAATCTTTTTAATAATAATAATAATACTATTAATAACAATCTCACTCTACAGAGACATATTTCATACTGACTAGCTCAAATACCAGCATGCTAACTACCTGAAGTATATTTCACTCGACGTCATGGGGATGTAATGTTGGATCCTGATGTGATGTAAGTGAACGTCATCATGCAGCTAACACACATCAGCTAACAAGTGCACTCAACCAAGTGTGTGTGTGTGTGATGGAGAGACCTGATCGTATAGCTCATCTCCCATGGTGGGTTTGGGTGCAGTGGTCCACTTAGCTCCTTGTCTGAAGTACTCTTTAATGAGTGGCCTGTAAGCACGATACTCGAAAAACCGAGCTCTCCACGCCATCGGAGCCTCGATGATCTCGTTCCCCACAACCAGCAGGATGTCCCGTGGCATGGCTGCGTACATACCTACACACACACACACACACACACACACACACACACACACACAGAAATATGAGCTTTTTTTTTAAATTGACGCTATCTATTTTAGATCTGTCTATTTATCTGTCTGCCTCTCTGTCTATTTATCTGTCTGTGTGTCTGTCTATTTATCTGTCTGTGTGTCTGTCTATTTATCTGTCTATCTGTCTGTCTCTCTGTCTATTTGTTTGTCTGTCTCTCTATTTGTCTGTGTGTCTGTCTGTTTATCTGTCTGTCTCTCTGTCTATTTATTTGTCTGTTCAGTCTGATGTTCACTCTCCGGTCCAGTCTGAGATGTTTGAGTTACTCACAGGTTTCTGTCTCACCTGTTGATGTGAAGTCGGGGGTTTTGTACTTGGCGGACCAGTTGATGGGTTCGGGTCTCCTCACAATGACACCCTCATGGCGCAGGATATTGCACATTTCCTCGATTTCAGTAATCGCCTTCTTCAGGTGCTCCTCAGGGAATGTCTGCCCTCCGTATTTCTGATAAAATGGCCAGTACTTCTCGTACGTGTTGGCCTGTACAAAGGAGTGAATGAGTATGCAACTGAGAGTGAGTGAATGAGTGAGTGACTGTGTAACTGAGTGAGTAAATGAATGAGTGAGTGAGTGAATGAGTGAGTGAGTGAGTGAGTGAGTGAATAAATGAATTAGTGAGTGACTGTGTAACTGAGTGAATGAATGAGTGAGTAAATGAATAAGTGAATAAATGAGTGAGTGAGTGAGTGAATAAATGAGTGAGTGAGTGAGTAAATGAATGAATGAGTGAGTAAATGAGTGAGTGAGTAAATGAATGAGTGAGTGAGTAAATGAATGAATGAGTGAGTAAATGAGTGAGTGAGTAAATGAATGAAAGAGTGAGTTAATGAGTAAATGAATGAGTGAGTGAATAAATGAATGAGTGAGTGAGTGAGTAAATGAATGAGTGAGTGAGTAAATGAGTGAGTGAGTAAATGAATGAGTGAGTAAATGAGTGAATGAATGAGTGAGTGAATAAATGAATGAGGGAGTGAGTAAATGAGTGAGTGAGTAAATGAGTGAATGAATGAGTGAATGAATAAATGAATGAGTGAGTGAATAAATGAATGACTGAATAAATGAATGTGTGAGTGAATAAATGAATGAGGGATTGAGTAAATGAGTGAGTGAGTGAGTGAGTGAGTAAATGAGTGAGTGAGTAAATGAGTGAATGAATGAGTGAATGAATAAATGAATGAGTGAATAAATGAATGAGTGAGTGAATAAATGAATGAGTGAATAAATGAATGAGTGAGTGAATAAATGAATGAGTGAGTGAATAAATGAGTGAGTGAGTGAGTAAATGAGTGAGTGAATATATGAGTGAATGAATAAATGAATGAGTGAATAAATGAATGAGTGAATAAATGAATGAGTGAGTGAATAAATGAATGAGTGAGTGAATAAATGAATGAGTGAGTGAGTAAATGAATGAGTGACTGAGTAAATGAATGAGTTATTAAATGAATGAACGAGTGAGTAAATGAGTGAATGAATGAGTGAGTGAATAAATGAATGAGTGAGTGAATAAATGAATGAGTGAGTGAGTAAATGAATGAGTTATTAAATGAATGAACGAGTGAGTAAATGAGTGAATGAATGAGTGAGTGAATAAATGAGTGAGTGAGTGAATAAAGGAATGAGTGAGTGAGTAAATGAATGAGTTATTAAATGAATGAATGAGTGAGTAAATGAGTGAATGAATGAGTGAGTGAATAAATGAATGAGTGAGTGAATAAATGAATGAGTGAGTGAGTAAATGAATGAGTTATTAAATGAATGAACGAGTGAGTAAATGAGTGAATGAATGAGTGAGTGAATAAATGAGTGAGTGAGTGAATAAAGGAATGAGTGAGTGATAAATGAATGAGTTATTAAATGAATGAATGAGTGAGTAAATGAGTGAATGAATGAGTGAGTGAGTAAATGATGAGTGAGTGAATAAATGAATGAGTGAGTGAGTAAATGAATGAGTGAGTGAATAAATGAATGAGTGAGTGAGTAATGAATGAGTTATTAAATGAATGAAGAGTGAGTAAATGAGTGAATGAGTAATGAATGAGTGAATAAATGAATGAGTGAGTGAGTAAATGAGTGAATGAATGAGTGAGTGAGTAAATGAATGAGTGAATAAATGAATGAGTGAGTGAATAAATGAATGAGTGAGTGAGTAAATGAATGAGTTATTAAATGAATGAATGAGTGAGTAAGATGAAGATGAGTGAATAAATGAATGAGTGAGTGAATAAATGAATGAGTGAGTGAGTAAATGAATGAGTGAGTGAGTAAATGAATGAGTTATTAAATGAATGAACGAGTGAGTAAATGAGTGAATGAATAAATGAATGAGTGAGTGAATAAATGAATGAGTGAGTGAATAAATGAATGAGTGAGTGAGTAAATGAATGAGTTATTAAATGAATGAACGAGTGAGTAAATGAATGAGTGAGTGAGTAAATGAATGAGTTATTAAATGAATGAACGAATGAGTAAATGAATGAGTGAGTGAGTAAATGAGTGAATGAATGAGTGAGAGAGTAAATGAATGAGTGAATAAATGAATGAGTGAGTAAAAGTAAATTGAATGAGTTATTAAATGAATAAACGAGTGAGTAAATGAGTGAATGAATGAACGAGTGAGTAAATGAGTGAATGAATGAGTGAGTGAATAAATGAATGAGTGAGTAAATGAATGAGTTATTAAATGAATGAACGAGTGAGTAAATGAGTGAATGAATGAGTGAGTGAGTAAATGAATGAGTGAATAAATGAATGAGTGAGTGAATAAATGAATGAGTGAGTGAGTAAATGAATGAGTGAGTGAGTAAATGAGTGAATGAATGAGTGAGTGAATAAATGAATGAGTGAGTGAGTAAATGAATGAGTTATTAAATGAATGAACGAGTGAGTAAATGAGTGAATGAATGAGTGAGTGAGTAAATGAATGAGTGAGTGAGTAAATGAGTGAATGAATGAGTGAGTGAGTAAATGAATGAGTGAGTGAGTAAATGAGTGAATGAATGAGTGAGTGAGTAAATGAGTGAATGAATGAGTGAGTGAGTAAATGAATGCTTGTTGCCTGTACCTTGACTTCTACAGTAAACGGAGGGACGCATGCGTTTTCCGCGCGCCCTACAATCACTTCCTCCAGCAGGTCCCACTCGTTATAACTGCAGACTGGACACTCGTCAGGCACGGGCTCGGTGACGGCCTCCACCATGTGGGATCTCACCGCAGCGGCCGAGCTCGAGCTCTGAAATGCCTTCTGAACCCAGCGTGACACGTTACGACCGATCTAGACAAAAATAAAAGTCTGATTCAGCAATAATCAGTTTAAACTGAAAACTATGTCTCCATACTGCTAACAGATATATTCATTAATACACCCTCAATACAGCTGGAAAAATACGCCTTTAACTTCCGCCATATCGTTCCTTTAAAATCTTCACACCAGAATCACATCGTCTAAATATAACAAATCCAATGCAAGTGTAAACATAACACAAACGATCCTGACACAACCAAACTCATCTTCAGCTGTGAAATCCTTCACTTTCTCAAATCCATTTTCAGGCTTCTCGGATTGTTACAGGATCTGATTCCTGATGTTTGCTCTGATCTCCAGTCCACTGGATTGGATTTCTGACACTGGAGATCAGATCAGTGGCATCTCTACACTCATGCCTTCATCTTATGGAAGGAAATGAGCTAAAAATATATCAGATTGAGACTTGATGAATGCACAGGTGTATTTAAACGGGGAGAGTGCAGTGTATTGGATAAGTGAGTAGGTAACACTGATGACTGAATGAATATGAAGAGGAAAGGAATTAAAATAACGGAGCATGAATAAATAAATAAACAGTGAATTTTTCCCTCAGAACTACAGAAGTGCACTTTGGCATCTCCACAAGCTGCACAGCTGCAGAGGAATAAATCCGTCCGTCAGCGATAAGGCCGATAAGAGCAACACGCTAACTGACACAAAGGTCAGCAGTCAGTCAGTCGCTCGTGATGAACAGAATGTGAGAAAAAGCCCAGATTCAGAGGCAGAAGGGTTATTTACTCGGGAAAACAAGATGATGTGCAGAGTGTAATGTTAGAAGAGCTTAATGTATAGATTTAAAGAAACAGATGTTTACATTATTTATAAAAATGAAAAATGTTTCAGGAATAAATTGTGTGGATTTGTTAAATATTTAATGCATATTAATTAAAGTGATTTTAACACATCTATTTTTTTTAGGTAAATGTATACTGACTATTCACTGATGCAGTAATTTAATATTATATATGATGTTTAACTGCATGAGCTGCATGTTAGCTATGTTAAAAATATTTTAATTAATTAATTAATAATAATAATAATAATAATAATAATAATAATAATAATAATACTGTGTTTCAGCATGTATTGACCTGTTGAGGGAACACACACACACACAAACGCACACACACACACACACTGATAGGAAACCTGGCAGCTCACTGCTGCTGCTGTGGATAGATCCGAGTGGTCAGCCTGTGACCACTTGGTTACACAATTGCATGTGAAGATAAACTGTTAATATAAGCTGTCCAGTGTCACCCAGATGAGGATGAGGTTCCCTTCTGAGCCTGGTTCCTCTCCAGGTTTCTTCCTCAGATCATCTCAGGGAGTTTTTCCTCACCGCCCTCACCTCAGGCTTCTCATTAGGAAAAAATGTTAGAGATAAATAATAACTTTTAAATTCTATACTTCTGCTATACTTCTGTAAAGCTGCTGTGAGACCGTGTCCATTGTTAAAAGCGCTATAGAAATAAAGTGAATTGAATTGAAAATTGAATTTTATATCTGGAATGAAACAATTCACCATCTTATGGTCATTCAATTGGATGAATGATTGAAATATTTGACCGTATATTCCACACAAAGAGTTTTAAAATGAAATCATCATCAATGGTCCAGTCAGGAGTGAATAAACAGGAGTGTCATGTTGTGTTAATGCTCCCGTGATTGATTTGTAATTAAACGTGTTAATGTCCAGTGAAGTGACCTGTTATACATGGACTATTTCAGGTCCTTTCCCTGATGAGAAAACTGCCAAACCCTCTACTACACAAAAACCCAAGTTAAGTTAAAGAAGGGTCTGTGTGATAGACTGCAGAGTTAGTTTAACTTAAATTACTGGGGATTTTTTTTTCCTTTGCTGAAACCAGCTGATCCTGAGGGTGTGTGTGTGAGTGTGTGTGTAATGTGAATGTTACAGTTGTGTGTACTGACCATGGCTCCGATTAAGTGAGCGGCCTCGGCTCCTCGGCTCCCTCCTCTCAGACAGCGCACTCTCAGCATGTTCCTGCTCGGGGGATTGTGGGTAATTCCTGCAGCATGCACGGCTGTGTGTATGGAGTAAAGTGTGGCGAGTGAGCAGAGAGCTGTGTTATATAGCGCAGTGCTCGCATTCCTCACGCAACCTGACGCCCTGAGAAACCCCACACCCTGCACCAGCACATTCTTATCACCTGTCTCTCTCTCTCTCTCTCTCTCTCTCTCTCTCTCTCTCTCTCTCTCTCTCTCTCTGAGTTGCACTGTATCTGTCTCTCTGACTTTTATTGTGTTTCTTTTTTATCCATCTGTCATTCTCTCTCACATCCCTTGTTCCAGACTTTATGTGTCTCTGAGTTTGTGTGTATTGATATCTGTGTGTATGTATGATGTGTTACACACTGCCTTTATCCACAGAGATTTTTGTTGTGTTTATTTATTAAGGTTGTCCCAATAACGGTGAAATCTAGCCATGGGGGTCACAGTCCAGTGACTTCTGTGCCGGTCCCAAGCCCGGATAAATAGAGAGGGTTGTGTCAGGAAGGGCATCCGGCGTAAAACATTGCCAAATTTAACCATGCGAATCGTCAGTACGAATTTCATACCGGATCGGTCGAGGCCCGGGTTAACAACGACCGCCATCGGCGCCGTTGACCTACAGGGCGCCGGTGGAAATTGGGCTGCTGTTGGTCGAAGAAGTAGAGGAGGGAGGAGAGTGCACAGACAGAGAGAGAAGAGGAAAGGTAAGAGTGTAGGACTGAGAATAGGAACTCTGAATGTTGGTACTATGACAGGGAAAGGTAGAGAGCTGGCTGATATGATGGAGAGAAGGAAGGTGGATATACTGTGTGTACAGGAGACCAGGTGGAAGGGTAGCAAGGCTCGTAGTATAGGAGCAGGATTCAAGCTGTTTTATTATGGTGTGGATAGTAAGAGAAATGGGGTAGGTGTGGTCCTGAAGGAGGAGTTTGTGAGGAATGTTCTGGAGGTGAAGAGAGTGTCAGACAGGGTGATGAGTCTGAAGTTAGAGATTGAAGGGGTGATGTTGAATGTTGTTAGTGGTTATGCCCCACAGGTAGGTTGTGAGTTAGAGGAGAAAGAGAGATTCTGGAGTGAATTAGATGAGGTGATGGAGAGTATTCCCACGGGTGAGAGAGTGGTGATAGGAGCGGATTTTAATGGATATGTTGGTGAGGGGAACACAGGTGATGAGGAGGTGATGGGCAAGTTTGGAGTTAAGGAAAGGAACCTTGAAGGACAGATGGTAGTGGACTTTGCTAAGAGGATGGACATGGGTGTGGTTAACACTTATTTTCAGAAGATGGAGGAGCATAGAGTGACTTACAAGAGTGGAGGTAGGAGAACACAGGTAGACTACATCCTATGTAGAAGAGGCAATCTGAAAGAGATTAGTGACTGTAAAGGGGTAGTGGGAGAGAGTGTAGCCAGACAGCATAGGATGGTGGTGTGTAGGATGACTCTGATGGTCTGTAAGAAGAAGAGGTCAAAGATAGAGATAGAGAAGAAAACCAAGTGGTGGAAGCTGAAAAAGGAGGAATGTTGTGAGGAATTTAGACAGAAGTTGAGGCAGGCTCTGGGTGGTCAGGTAGTGCTGCCAGATGACTGGGAAACTACAGCAGAAGTGATCAGGGAGACAGGGAGAAAGGTGCTGGGTGTGTCATCTGGAAGGAGGAAAGAAGATAAGGAGACTTGGTGGTGGAATGAGGAAGTTCAGGATAGTGTCCAGAGGAAGAGGTTAGCCAAGAAGAAGTGGGACATGGACAGGACTGAAGAGAATAGACAGGAATACAAGGAGTTACAAGCGCAGAGTGAAGAGGGAGGCGTCTAAGGCCAAGCAGAAGGCATATGACAAGTTGTACACTAGGTTAGACACTAGAGAAGGACAGAAGGACTTGTACAGGTTAGCTAGGCAGAGGGATCGAGATGGGAAGGATGTGCAGCAAGTTAGAGTTATTAAGGATAGAGATGGAAGGGTGCTCACAAGTGAGGAGAGTGTACAGAGGAGATGGAAGGAATACTTTGAGGAGCTGATGAATGAGGAAAATGAGAGGGAAAAAAGAGTAGAAGGGGTGAACTCTGTGGAACAGAAAGTAGATAAGATTAGAAAGGATGAAGTCAGGAAGGCTTTGAAGAGGATGAAAAGTGGAAAGGCAGTTGGTCCTGACGACATCCCGGTGGAGGTCTGGAAGTGTCTGGGAGAGGCAGCAGTGGAATTTTTAGCTAGTTTGTTCAACAGGGTTTTAGAGAGTGAGAGGATGCCTGAGGAATGGAGAAGAAGTGTGTTAGTGCCGATCTTTAAGAATAAGGGTGACGTGCAGAGTTGCAGCAACTATAGGGGGATAAAGTTGATGAGCCATACAATGAAGGTATGGGAAAGAGTAGTGGAAGCTAGGTTAAGGAAGGTAGTGGACATTTGTGAGCAGCAGTATGGCTTCATGCCCAGAAAGAGCACAACAGATGCAATTTTTGCTCTGAGAATTTTGATGGAGAAGTATAGGGATTGTCAGAGGGAGTTGCACTGTGTGTTTGTAGACTTGGAGAAAGCGTATGACAGGGTGCCAAGAGAAGAGCTGTGGTACTGTATGAGGAAGTCAGGAGTAGCAGAGAAGTATGTCAGAGTGGTGCAGGACATGTATGAGAGGAGCAGGACAGTGGTGAGGTGTGCTGTAGGTCAGACAGAGGAGTTCAAAGTGGAGGAGGGACTGCATCAGGGATCGGCTCTGAGCCCCTTCCTGTTTGCTATAGTGATGGACCAGTTGTCAGAGGAGGTCAGACAGGAGTCTCCTTGGACAATGATGTTTGCAGATGACATTGTGATCTGTAGTGAGAGCAGGGAGCAGGTGGAGGAAAACCTGGAGAGGTGGAGGTTTGCGCTGGAGAGAAGAGGAATGAAAGTCAGTGGTAGTAAGACTGAGTACATGTGTGTGAATGAAAGGGAGGGAAGTGGAACAGTAAGGTTACAGGGTGAAGAGGTGAAGAAGGTACAGGAGTTTAAGTACTTGGGGTCAACAGTCCAGAGTAATGGAGAGTGTGGGAAAGAGGTAAAGAAGCGAGTGCAGGCAGGTTGGAATGGGTGGAGAAAGGTGTGGGGAGTTCTGTGTGATCAGAAAATATCAGCGAGAATCAAGGGGAAGGTGTACAGGACAGTGGTGAGAGCGGCCATGCTGTATGGTTTAGAGACAGTGTCACTGAGGAAGAGACAGGAGTCAGAGCTAGAGGTAGCAGAGCTGAAGATGTTGAGGTTCTCTTTGGGAGTGACAAGATTGGACAGGATTAGGAACGAGTACATCAGAGGGACAGCTCATGTTGGACGTTTGGGGGACAAAGTTAGGGAGACCAGATTAAGATGGTTTGGACATGTTCAGAGGAGGGAGAGTGAGTATATTGGTAGGAGAATGTTGGACATGGAGCTGCCAGGCAGGAGGCAAAGAGGAAGGCCAAAGAGGAGGTATATGGATGGAATTAATGAGGATATGAAGCTAGTGGGTGCAAGTGTTGAGGATGCAGAAGATAGGGATAGGTGGAGAGAGATGATTCGCTGTGGAGACCCCTGAAGGGAAAAGCTGAAAGAAGAAGAAGAAGAAGAAGTCCCAGTAACGGTGTAATAAACCCCATAAACCCACAGGAGTAGGGATGTACCAGTCCACTGGAGTTTATAATCATTCACAACTAGAGACATGCACGAAATCTCTCACACACAGATGTATCCTAAAACTTGGACAAAAGCTAGCAGGTTAAATAATCAGCACACTGACCAGGCGGTCACTAAGGATGAAGGAGTGAATGCTAGAAATGGATCATGCAGCAGCACATGTGCATGTTGATGTGAATGGTCAGATTAATAAACCTGTTTTATAAATTGTGCTGAATAATCTGACCGCTCACTCACGGTGGCACGAGTGAAAACCTCAGAGTCTGGAAGTGATGAAAATTCCTCATGGAGAGAGTGGGGGTGTGGTGATTTTCCTAAAATCGAGGGGAGGTTGAATTACAGAGCCATAAAATTAGCACAGGAGTTACTATGCCTGGTGTGTGTGTGTGTGTGTGTGTGTGTGTGTGTGTGTGTGTGTGTGTGTGCGTGTGTGTGTGTGCGTTATATGAGCTCTTGCTCGTAAACTGTACAGTCTCCATATCAGCTCACACACTTATCTAACGCTCACTCTAACCTTGAGGCTGTGTGTGTAACGTCAGTTTAGTAAGGTGAGATGCAAACGAGGTTAGCATGCACACTCGTGTGTCTGTGTGTGTGTGTGTGTGTGTGTGTACTGTATTGTGCCACTCTATAGCTGTGCATTGATGTGCCTACCCTGTTTTTCTGTGTGTGTATGTTTTGTGTAGTTAAGGTATGTGTTTATGTAACAGTGGTCACTGGGTTTAAACATGTTTATCAGTGTGATAAAGCCTGTGTTGGACTGTAATCAGCTATTATCGAGTCACACACACACACTCACACACACACACACACACTCTGATCTGAAACCTGGCAGCAAAAGTTGTTAAACTTCCTGCTAACATTATTCTAAAAGTAGGCTAAGATGACACACCAGCGTTAAGATATGAACAGGCCAATCACATGCTAATCTTGATGCTAGGCTCAAATCAACTGTTGATATCAATTCAGATTCATGCCTCACACTAGCATTAGCATAAATGCACATTGTTATGCTAATTGTAAACAATGATTCTGTTTGCTACAGTGGGTTTGTCACCATATCATTAATCTGGCTCATGCTAACGTTAAGTTGAGCTCATGCTAATGTAGATCATGGTGGAGTGTGAGAGGGTTGTGTTAGATTTCACCCCACAGTTATTTTGAGGTGCAGCAGTTTGAACCCTTCTGAGACTCTGTAGATAAAAACAGCTCCGCGTCTCACTGAGAGTCTCCGTGAACTTCACTGAACCTGCTGACAGACACAGAGAGATCTCTGTCTCAGAGCGTTTGTACTTCTAATCCCACTCTGTTTGAATCTCCTCATGTTACAGACACCAGGATCATGGTACATCTAAGAAAAAGTACACATTAATTCTGGAAAATCCTCCTTGTAATTTCATAGATCATCACTTCCAGCAAAATGATAATATTTTTGATGACTCAAGCTGTATTAGCCTTCTGTTTGTCCAATTAAACGCTCTGCCCCTCCCCCAGAGGGCGTAACCTGCTGTACTCTTCCATGTCCCAGCTATAAATGAGTTTATTCTTCTGGAAGGGGGTGGAGTTTGATTTTCCTGGCATGGAGACATCTCAGACTGATGGATAATCAGATGTCTCCTAGTCCTCCTCCACCACCACCAGCAGCTCAAAGACACATGACGTAACTCCAGAATCTTGCCGTATCTCCATATATATTGTCCTGGTTAAAGTCTACAGGTCTGAGTGAAAGTGGTGATCTTCCACAGTTGATAAAAAGGCTCTGGTTCTAAACTCTTCACTGTTCTGAAATGGAGCTATCTCCAGGACCCTGTCAGGGTTGTGCAGACTGGGCGAGGGCGTGACACATGGTATCTCTAACACTGTTAGCTCTTTATAAATCTGTCAGTCACTCAAACTCCTGAGCTGAGACACTTGGGGGTTAAACGGAGAGTTTTTCCTCCTCAATCAAGTGCACTATGTAAGAAGTATTTATTTTCTAGTGCACTTACATACAGAACTTCAGGCAGTTTGGACTTTTGGTCACATCAGCAGAGGTGCAGAGGTCACACACACGCTGTGTTGATGAGTTTATCAGCAGCCTTTGGTTTGTTTGCAGGCTGAACTTTCAATGTTCCTCTCTGTCTCTGCTGATTTAGCACTTTATTTTACAACTAGAATAAATCTCCTGCTTACACCATCTCACTGTGTTTATAACGATTTATAATCCCTCTCTCTGTGTTTATAATGATTTATAATCCCACTCTCTGTGTTTATAATGATTTATAATCCCTCTCTCTGTGTTTATAATGATTTATAATCCCTCTCACTGTGTTTATAATGATTTATAATCCCACTCACTGTGTTTATAATGATTTATAATCCCACTCTCTGTGTTTATAATGATTTATAATCCCACTCTCGGTGTTTATAATGATTTATAATCCCACTCTCGGTGTTTATAATGATTTATAATCCCTCTCTCTGTGTTTATAATGATTTATAATCCCACTCTCAGTGTTTATAATGATTTATAATCCCACTCTCAGTGTTTATAATGATTTATAATCCCACTCTCTGTGTTTATAATGATTTATAATCCCACTCTCAGTGTTTATAATGATTTATAATCCCACTCTCAGTGTTTATAATGATTTATAATCCCACTCTCAGTGTTTATAATGATTTATAATCCCACTCTCAGTGTTTATAATGATTTATAATCCCACTCTCTGTGTTTATAATGATTTATTTCCCCCCCTGTGTTTATAATGATTTATAATCCCACTCTCTGTGTTTATAATGATTTATAATCCCACTCTCAGTGTTTATAATGATTTATAATCCCACTCTCAGTGTTTATAATGATTTATAATCCCACTCTCAGTGTTTATAATGATTTATAATCCCACTCTCTGTGTTTATAATGATTTATAATCCCACTCTCAGTGTTTATAATGATTTATAATCCCACTCTCGTGTTTATAATGATTTATAATCCCACTCTCAGTGTTTATAATGATTTATAATCCCACTCTCAGTGTTTATAATGATTTATAATCCCACTCTCAGTGTTTATAATGATTTATAATCCCACTCTCAGTGTTTATAATGATTTATAATCCCACTCTCAGTGTTTATAATGATTTATAATCCCACTCTCAGTGTTTATAATGATTTATAATCCCACTCTCAGTGTTTATAATGATTTATAATCCCACTCTCAGTGTTTATAATGATTTATAATCCCACTCTCTGTGTTTATAATGATTTATAATCCCACTCTCGGTGTTTATAATGATTTATAATCCCACTCTCTGTGTTTATAATGATTTATAATCCCACTCTCGGTGTTTATAATGATTTATAATCCCACTCTCGTGTTTATAATGATTTATAATCCCACTCTCTGTGTTTATAATGATTTATAATCCCACTCTCAGTGTTTATAATGATTTATAATCCCACTCTCAGTGTTTATAATGATTTATAATCCCACTCTCAGTGTTTATAATGATTTATAATCCCACTCTCAGTGTTTATAATGATTTATAATCCCACTCTCAGTGTTTATAATGATTTATAATCACCACTCTCTGTGTTTATAATGATTTATAATCCCACTCTCTGTGTTTATAATGATTTATAATCCCACTCTCAGTGTTTATAATGATTTATAATCCCACTCTCAGTGTTTATAATGATTTATAATCCCACTCTCAGTGTTTATAATGATTTATAATCCCACTCTCAGTGTTTATAATGATTTATAATCACCACTCTCTGTGTTTATAATGATTTATAATCCCACTCTCAGTGTTTATAATGATTTATAATCCCACTCTCAGTGTTTATAATGATTTATAATCCCACTCTCAGTGTTTATAATGATTTATAATCACCACTCTCTGTGTTTATAATGATTTATAATCCCACTCTCTGTGTTTATAATGATTTATAATCCCACTCTCAGTGTTTATAATGATTTATAATCCCACTCTCAGTGTTTATAATGATTTATAATCCCACTCTCAGTGTTTATAATGATTTATAATCCCACTCTCAGTGTTTATAATGATTTATAATCACCACTCTCTGTGTTTATAATGATTTATAATCCCACTCTCAGTGTTTATAATGATTTATAATCCCACTCTCAGTGTTTATAATGATTTATAATCCCACTCTCAGTGTTTATAATGATTTATAATCACCACTCTCTGTGTTTATAATGATTTATAATCCCACTCTCTGTGTTTATAATGATTTATAATCCCACTCTCAGTGTTTATAATGATTTATAATCCCACTCTCAGTGTTTATAATGATTTATAATCCCACTCTCAGTGTTTATAATGATTTATAATCCCACTCTCAGTGTTTATAATGATTTATAATCCCACTCTCAGTGTTTATAATGATTTATAATCCCTCTCACTGTGTTTATAATGATTTATAATCCCACTCTCAGTGTTTATAATGATTTATAATCCCACTCTCAGTGTCTATAATGATTTATAATCCCACTCTCAGTGTTTATAATGATTTATAATCCCACTCTCAGTGTTTATAATGATTTATAATCCCACTCTCAGTGTTTATAATGATTTATAATCCCTCTCTCTGTGTTTATAATGATTTATAATCCCACTCTCAGTCCTTATAATGATTTATAATCCCACTCTCTGTGTTTATAATGATTTATAATCCCACTCTCAGTGTTTATAATGATTTATAATCCCACTCTCTGTGTTTATAATGATTTATAATCCCACTCTGTGTTTATAATGATTTATAATCCCACTCTCAGTCCTTATAATGATTTATAATCCCTCTCACTGTGTTTATAATGATTTATAATCCCACTCTCAGTGTTTATAATGATTTATAATCCCACTCTCAGTGTCTATAATGATTTATAATCCCACTCTCTGTGTTTATAATGATTTATAATCCCTCTCACTGTGTTTATAATGATTTATAATCCCACTCTCAGTGTTTATAATGATTTATAATCCCACTCTCAGTGTTTATAATGATTTATAATCCCACTCTCGGTATTTATAATGATTTATAATCCCACTCTCAGTGTTTATAATGATTTATAATCCCACTCTGTGTTTATAATGATTTATAATCCCACTCTCAGTCCTTATAATGATTTATAATCCCTCTCACTGTGTTTATAATGATTTATAATCCCACTCTCAGTGTTTATAATGATTTATAATCCCACTCTCAGTGTCTATAATGATTTATAATCCCACTCTCTGTGTTTATAATGATTTATAATCCCACTCTCAGTGTTTATAATGATTTATAATCCCACTCTCAGTGTTTATAATGATTTATAATCCCACTCTCAGTGTTTATAATGATTTATAATCCCACTCTCAGTGTTTATAATGATTTATAATCCCACTCTCAGTGTTTATAATGATTTATAATCCCACTCTCTGTGTTTATAATGATTTATAATCCCACTCTCAGTGTTTATAATGATTTATAATCCCACTCTCTGTGTTTATAATGATTTATAATCCCTCTCTCTGTGTTTATAATGATTAATATTCCATCTCTCTGTGTTTATAATGAATTATAATCCCACTCTCTGTGTTTATAATGATTTATAATCCCACTCTCAGTGTTTATAATGATTTATAATCCCACTCTCAGTGTTTATAATGATTTATAATCCCACTCTCTGTGTTTATAATGATTTATAATCCCACTCTCGGTGTTTATAATGATTTATAATCCCACTCTCAGTGTTTATAATGATTTATAATCCCACTCTCAGTGTTTATAATGATTTATAATCCCACTCTCTGTGTTTATAATGATTTATAATCCCACTCTCAGTGTTTATAATGATTTATAATCCCACTCTCAGTGTTTATAATGATTTATAATCCCACTCTCAGTGTTTATAATGATTTATAATCCCACTCTCAGTGTTTATAATGATTTATAATCCCACTCTCTGTGTTTATAATGATTTATAATCCCACTCTCGGTGTTTATAATGATTTATAATCCCACTCTCTGTGTTTATAATGATTTATAATCCCACTGTCAGTGTTTATAATGATTTATAATCCCACTCTCAGTGTTTATAATGATTTATAATCCCACTCTCTGTGTTTATAATGATTTATAATCCCACTCTCGGTGTTTATAATGATTTATAATCCCACTCTCAGTGTTTATAATGATTTATAATCCCACTCTCAGTGTTTATAATGATTTATAATCCCACTCTCTGTGTTTATAATGATTTATAATCCCACTCTCAGTGTTTATAATGATTTATAATCCCACTCTCAGTGTTTATAATGATTTATAATCCCACTCTCTGTGTTTATAATGATTTATAATCCCACTCTCGGTGTTTATAATGATTTATAATCCCACTCTCAGTGTTTATAATGATTTATAATCCCACTCTCAGTGTTTATAATGATTTATAATCCCACTCTCTGTGTTTATAATGATTTATAATCCCACTCTCGGTGTTTATAATGATTTATAATCCCACTCTCTGTGTTTATAATGATTTATAATCCTACTCTCAGTGTTTATAATGATTTATAATCCCACTCTCAGTGTTTATAATGATTTATAATCCCACTCTCAGTGTTTATAATGATTTATAATCCCTCTCACTGTGTTTATAATGATTTATAATCCCACTCTCAGTGTTTATAATGATTTATAATCCCACTCTCAGTGTTTATAATGATTTATAATCCCACTCTCAGTGTTTATAATGATTTATAATCACCACTCTCTGTGTTTATAATGATTTATAATCCCACTCTCTGTGTTTATAATGATTTATAATCCCACTCTCAGTGTTTATAATGATTTATAATCCCACTCTCAGTGTTTATAATGATTTATAATCCCACTCTCAGTGTTTATAATGATTTATAATCCCACTCTCAGTGTTTATAATGATTTATAATCCCACTCTGTGTTTATAATGATTTATAATCCCACTCTCAGTGTTTATAATGATTTATAATCCCTCTCACTGTGTTTATAATGATTTATAATCCCACTCTCAGTGTTTATAATGATTTATAATCCCACTCTCAGTGTCTATAATGATTTATAATCCCACTCTCAGTGTTTATAATGATTTATAATCCCACTCTCAGTGTTTATAATGATTTATAATCCCACTCTCAGTCCTTATAATGATTTATAATCCCACTCTCTGTGTTTATAATGATTTATAATCCCACTCTCTGTGTTTATAATGATTTATAATCCCTCTCTCTGTGTTTATAATGATTAATATTCCGTCTCTCTGTGTTTATAATGAATTAAAATCCCACTCTCTGTGTTTATAATGATTTATAATCCCACTGTCAGTGTTTATAATGATTTATAATCCCACTCTCAGTGTTTATAATGATTTATAATCCCACTCTCAGTGTTTATAATGATTTATAATCCCACTCTCTTGTCACGGATCGCTGCTACAGATTATGGTGGTGATGAAGATGATGATGCAGCCGGTGTAAAGGAAGCAGACCCAACGCGGAGTTAGACAGCGGACAGGGGTTTTATTAAATAAACGACATAGAAGCACACAGACATACACTAAGACGAAGACTGGCAAAGAAAGGGAGACAGACGGCCACTATAAATAAGGAACATAATTACACACACATTAGGAACAGGTGACAGGCATGAACACATTAGGAAAAGGCGTGGCTAGAACGAACACATGAATAAATAAACAAAACCCCTGCTGAAGCCCCCTAGTGGTCCATCGGGGGCACTTGCCCCCGTAACAGTACCCCCCCCCCTACGGCGCGGCTCCCGACGCGCCAACCCCTCCCCCTAGTCCGGAAAACCCTTCGGACCAGGGAAACCCAGAGAGGAGCGAAGAACACGGAGAGGCAACAAGGGGGGGGAGCGAGGAGCAAGGCAAGGCAAGTGGGGGGAGCGAGGTGCAAGGCGAGGCAGGAGGCGGGAGCGAGGAACCCGGTGAGGTGAGTGGGAGGAGCGAGGAGCAAAGCGAGGCAAATGGGGGGAGAGACGGGCACGACGGTAAGGCCGGAGGGTCCCAAACGACGTCCACAGCCGAGCGGAAGCGTCGAGCGACATCCACCGCCGAGCAGGGGGGCCGAGCGACGTCACCGCCGAGCAGCAGAACCGAACGACGTCCACCGCCGAGCAGCAGCACCGAACGACGTCCCCTGACGCGTAGTCGAGATGAGCGACGACCTCAGCCCGGCTGGGCCGAAGGCCCCCACAGGGAGGGAGGGAGGGAAGTGTGGCCGGCGAGCTCCTCCGCCGATGAGGAATGAGGCGGAGCGAGTCCCGGCGATGAAGAGGAAGAAGAAGCAGGTCTCATCGGGGCCATCCTCCGCCGACAGAAGTGAGGCGGCGTCCTGTATGGAAACAGGAAGAGAAAAACGCCCCCCACAGGAAAGAGGCGGAGCAATGCACCCATACCGAAGAAAAACAAAAAACAACAATCCAAGCAGGAGACCTCACCGGATCAGGAAAACAGGTCTATAGGGAGAAAAGGAAAAAAAAAAATCCACTCCGGGAAAAACGAAAAACTCAAAAAACTGAAGCGAGGGTAGCCGGTACTCCACTCCGCCGACGGAAGTGAGGCAATACGCTCCACCGGAAACGGAGACGTATTCCTCACAGGGAAAATAGCGGAGCGAGTGCCGGCACAAAAAGAAAAAAAAAGGCAGGTTAAAAACATCTTTCCGCTATGGAGAAAACAGACGCGGAAAGATGTGCCGGAGGGAACAAAAAATCCAAACGGGGCGTGCTAGGGAGATCAGGGGAAAAAAGGAAGCCTCGCATACCTCGCGCCGCGTTGGGTCTGTACGGTTTAGGCCAGTCTTTCTGTCACGGATCGCTGCTACAGATTATGGTGGTGATGAAGATGATGATGCAGCCGGTGTAAAGGAAGCAGACCCAACGCGGAGTTAGACAGCGGACAGGGGTTTTATTAAATAAACGACATAGAAGCACACAGACATACACTAAGACGAAGACTGGCAAAGAAAGGGAGACAGACGGCCACTATAAATAAGGAACATAATTACACACACATTAGGAACAGGTGACAGGCATGAACACATTAGGAAAAGGCGTGGCTAGAACGAACACATGAATAAATAAACAAAACCCCTGCTGAAGCCCCCTAGTGGTCCATCGGGGGCACTTGCCCCCGTAACATCTCTGTGTTTATAATGATTTATAATCCCACTCTCAGTGTTTATAATGATTTATAATCCCACTCTCAGTGTTTATAATGATTTATAATCCCACTCTCAGTGTTTATAATGATTTATAATCCCACTCTCAGTGTTTATAATGATTTATAATCCCACTCTCTGTGTTTATAATGATTTATAATCCCACTCTCGGTGTTTATAATGATTTATAATCCCACTCTCTGTGTTTATAATGATTTATAATCCCACTCTCTGTGTTTATAATGATTTATAATCCCACTCTCAGTGTTTATAATGATTTATAATCCCACTCTCAGTGTTTATAATGATTTATAATCCCACTCTCAGTGTTTATAATGATTTATAATCCCACTCTCAGTGTTTATAATGATTTATAATCCCTCTCACTGTGTTTATAATGATTTATAATCCCACTCTCAGTGTTTATAATGATTTATAATCCCACTCTCAGTGTTTATAATGATTTATAATCCCACTCTCAGTGTTTATAATGATTTATAATCACCACTCTCTGTGTTTATAATGATTTATAATCCCACTCTCTGTGTTTATAATGATTTATAATCCCACTCTCAGTGTTTATAATGATTTATAATCCCACTCTCAGTGTTTATAATGATTTATAATCCCACTCTCAGTGTTTATAATGATTTATAATCCCACTCTCAGTGTTTATAATGATTTATAATCCCACTCTGTGTTTATAATGATTTATAATCCCACTCTCAGTGTTTATAATGATTTATAATCCCTCTCACTGTGTTTATAATGATTTATAATCCCACTCTCAGTGTTTATAATGATTTATAATCCCACTCTCAGTGTCTATAATGATTTATAATCCCACTCTCAGTGTTTATAATGATTTATAATCCCACTCTCAGTGTTTATAATGATTTATAATCCCACTCTCAGTGTTTATAATGATTTATAATCCCTCTCTCGTGTTTATAATGATTTATAATCCCACTCTCGTGTTTATAATGATTTATAATCCACTCTCTGTGTTTATAATGATTTATAATCCCACTCTCGTGTTTATAATGATTTATAATCCCACTCTCAGTGTTTATAATGATTTATAATCCCACTCTCAGTGTTTATAATGATTTATAATCCCACTCTCGTGTTTATAATGATTTATAATCCCACTCTCGTGTTTATAATGATTTATAATCCCACTCTCGTGTTTATAATGATTTATAATCCCACTCTCGTGTTTATAATGATTTATAATCCCACTCTCGTGTTTATAATGATTTATAATCCCACTCTCAGTGTTTATAATGATTTATAATCCCACTCTCGTGTTTATAATGATTTATAATCCCACTCTCGTGTTTATAATGATTTATAATCCCACTCTCGTGTTTATAATGATTTATAATCCCACTCTCTGTGTTTATAATGATTTATAATCCCACTCTCAGTGTTTATAATGATTTATAATCCCACTCTCTGTGTTTATAATGATTTATAATCCCACTCTCGTGTTTATAATGATTTATAATCCCACTCTCGTGTTTATAATGATTTATAATCCCACTCTCAGTGTTTATAATGATTTATAATCCCACTCTCAGTGTTTATAATGATTTATAATCCCACTCTCGTGTTTATAATGATTTATAATCCCACTCTCAGTGTTTATAATGATTTATAATCCCACTCTCGTGTTTATAATGATTTATAATCCCACTCTCGTGTTTATAATGATTTATAATCCCACTCTCGTGTTTATAATGATTTATAATCCCACTCTCAGTGTTTATAATGATTTATAATCCCACTCTCGTGTTTATAATGATTTATAATCCCACTCTCTGTGTTTATAATGATTTATAATCCCACTCTCAGTGTTTATAATGATTTATAATCCCACTCTCAGTGTTTATAATGATTTTAATCCCACTCTCAGTGTTTATAATGATTTTAATCCCACTCTCAGTGTTTATAATGATTTATAATCCCACTCTCGTGTTTATAATGATTTATAATCCCACTCTCGTGTTTATAATGATTTATAATCCCTCTCTGTGTTTATAATGATTTATAATCCCACTCTCAGTGTTTATAATGATTTATAATCCCACTCTCAGTGTTTATAATGATTTATAATCCCACTCTCGTGTTTATAATGATTTATAATCCCACTCTCAGTGTTTATAATGATTTATAATCCCACTCTGTGTTTATAATGATTTATAATCCCACTCTCAGTCCTTATAATGATTTATAATCCCACTCTCGTGTTTATAATGATTTATAATCCCACTCTCAGTGTTTATAATGATTTATAATCCCACTCTCAGT
>JAUCMX010000004.1:1042538-1045038 GCA_033459395.1 Hemibagrus guttatus
CAGCGCCCACTTTCCCCGTGTAGTTCAAGAAGCCCATGTTCCCATCAGAGGCACCATAGAACTCTTTGATTTTTTTCACACCAAACCTGCACTGAAATTCCTGCCAGATGTCGGCACGAAGTCCGTTTCCGATAGCGACTCGCACCGAGTGCTTCTGGTCTGTCTCTCTCTGGGAAAACAGACATATTACTGAGGGGTAGCTTAGTGGTTAAGATGTTAGATCAGAACATTGTGAGTTTGAATCCCAGGTCCACCAAGCTACCACTGCTGGGCTCCTGAGGAAGGCCCTTAACCCTAAATTGCTCAAATGCAAATAAAATGTAAGTCGCTCTGGCTAAGGGTGTCTGCTAAATGCCAGAAATGTTACTTGTGTACATTCTGTACGGTGTTTACAGTAACGAGGCTTCAGCTTGGGGAAATACTGCCACTCGTCAGGTTTAGTTAAGCGTCAGGCCTCCAAGCTGTTTGCTAAGCAGTGTGAGTTCTAAGCAGCTCACTGTTTGTTTCAACAAATGGCAAATGTGCAAAGTGTCTGCTTTGTAGCTATCTTGCATGGGTTTGGTTGTGTATTCACACAATGTTGTGTTACCTTGGGTGTGTTACAGAGGTAGCGCATGATCTCGCCGATGTACTGGATTACTGTCACATTATGTTTCCTGCAGTCGCTCCAGAAATGAGACACTGAGAACTTCCTCCTCAACACCACCGTGATTCCTGAACACACACACACACACACACACACACACACACACACACACACACACACACACACACACAGGGAAAAATATACCGTACAGATCATTTGGAAAACATGGACAGTGTATTAAAGAGGTGTTTGTAAGAGTTGTGAAAGTGAATCTTACCCCTCTCTATTGCCCCAGCAAGGCCGACGATCAGTCCTGCAGCATGGTAAAGGGGGAGGGGTATGTAGATGACATCATCGTGCTTGACACCAAACAGAAACTGGAAGAAACCGCCGCCCCATATTCGTTCATGAAGTGTAACGCCTGCTTTAGGGAGACCTACACACAAGCACACACACACATCAACTGTGTTCATATGTCACAGTTTGTGGTTGTGTGTGTTGCTGTGTAGTTGTGTACCTGTAGTTCCTGATGTGTAGATGTACATGGCCGGACTTCTCCTGGTGATGTTAGCTCTCAGTGTGTGACTCACGTGTCCGTCCTCACTGATGTCCATCTTGTCTTTCAGAGACTGAACTCCACCAATGTCACAATTATCACATAACAGGAACACACTTACACCACGATCACGCAACTCGGGCAGCACTTCACACACTGCACTGCTGTACTCTGAAACAAACACACAAAAACACTTCACAACACATTGCACTACACAATACAACACACAGATAAATGAATAGCTATCTCATGAGTGCTTTAAAATCTGTGGAGCAGCACGCAGACCTGTTACAGCAAGTGATGGACCATCCTGATGTTGTGTAGAAGAAACCAGAATGACCACATCATGTTAATAGTTTGAAGCAAGAAGGACAGTTGTGTAAGACTACACTACATCATCAGATGTGATCTTAGAGTTCTTCAGGGAGTTCTTCCATCAGATAGAGATGGCTGTCTTCCATGACAAGCAGCAGAAGAAGATGCCTTTATTATCACCACACATACATTACAGCACAGCTGAATTCTTTTCTTCACATATCCCAGCTGAGGAAGGTGGGGTCAGAGCACAGGGGTAGCTATGATACAGCCACCTGGAGCAGAGAGAGTTAAGGGCCTTGCTCAATTTCCCAGCAGTGGAGCTTGACAATGCTGGGGCTTGAACCCCAACCTTCTGATCAACAACCCAGAACTTTAACAAGTTGACCACTGTCCAAAATTGAGCCACCACTGCCCCCACTTGAGCTACCACTGCAACCACTGCTACCACTGCCCCCACTCGAGCTACCATTGCCCCAACTTGAGCTACCACTGCCCCCACTGGCCCCACTTGAGCTACCACTGCCCCAGATATGTGCAGAAACATGAATGTGTGAGAGAATGAGTTGAATGTAATCACCATGGCAATGCTTTGAGAAATACTGTGAGGGATTTGGAACTATTGAGAGAGCAGATATGGAGGATATGACCTCACAGACAGGACAGGTACAGAAAGAGAACAGGAGAGGACCCAGCACTGAGCTTTGTGGGACACCAGTGAATAGATCTTCTCCGTGTTATGGGAAATGTCCCTTCAGGTAAGAAAACCACTGCCACGAATTCCAATGGCTCATGAGGAAGACTTGATGATGTTGAAGACTGTTGATAGACCAGTAGGAACCAGGACCAATGACCGAAGCTTCTCAGAGACCTTCTCAAGAGCAGGTTCTGTGGAGTGTGTCTCTATACTAACCCAGCTACACTGCTTAAAATCTTGGCCATAGAAAGCGCGCAAGAATTATAAAGAAGAAGGAAAGAATTGACAGAGATAAAGAATGTATGTGGTCTAAAGTGCAGGACAGTTCTTCTGTAATCCAGAGAGC
>JAUCMX010000004.1:1052453-1077453 GCA_033459395.1 Hemibagrus guttatus
CATCGCACTTTGTTTTGAATATTACATTTAGATCTTCATCTCTGTTATTGAGAATCATAAAGGCCCGTCGCCTATAGGAGTAGCTGTGTCTGAGTTCTGGGTCTTTACAGCCTGTAGGTATCATCTTCACAGGAGACACTACTTTACCGAACCTGGACAACAGTGTACAGAGGTCTTCATCATGGATAAAGGGGAGACATTAGAGAGGATCACACGTCTAGCAGGAGTACTAAGGGAAAAACTGATCAGTTTATCCACCCCCGCGGCGCACCCCTCTACCGGACACGCCGCCGCGGCGCACCCCTCTACCGGACACGCCGCCGCGGCGCAGCCCTCTACCGGACACGCCGCCGGGGCGCACCCCTCTACCGGACACGCCGCCGCGGCGCACCCCTCTACCGGACACGCCGCCGCGGCGCACCCCTCTACCGGACACGCCGCCGCGGCGCAGCCCTCTACCGGACACGCCGCCGGGGCGCACCCCTCTACCGGACACGCCGCCGCGGCGCACCCCTCTACCGGACACACCGCCTTGGCTAACACTTTAAACCCGTGTCTCCGGGTTAGAGTTTTAAACGCCATGACGCCGGCAGCAAGCCCTGTGCGCCGGCGTCTCACACAAGCACACACACACACACACACACACACACACACACACAATATAGCAAAAGAAAATAGAGTTTTCACTCGCACGCGCCGTCCACGCTCACGCACTCGCTCACTCACGCATGCGCAGAGAGTGAGAGAGCGAGAGTGAGAGAAAGAGTGTGCGTGTGAGAGAGAGAGAGAGTGTGTGTGTGTGTGTGTGTGTGTGTGTGTGTGTGAGAGAGAGAGAGAGAGAGAGAGAGAGAGAGAGAGAGTGTGTGTGTGTGTGTGTGTGTGTGTGTGTGTGACACCAGGAACTTGTTTCTGAGATGTTCACCACATTAACTGTAGTGGTAAAATGCATGAGTCGTCGTTTTTTAAGAAATAAATGAGTTAGGGTTAGGGTTGCTTGTTGCTACACTGCTGTGGAATAAAACATCTATTGAATTCAATTCAATTTTATTTGTATAGTGTTTTTAACAAAGAGCATTGTCTCAAAGCAGCTTTACAGAACATAAGAAACATTAAACATACAAACAAACAGTCCTAGATGTTAGACAAAATTTTCCCTAGTGAGCGAGCCTGAGGTGACTCAGGCGACTGTGGCAAGGAAAAACTCCCTTAGATGGAATTAGGAAGAAACCTTGAGAGGAACCAGACTCAAAAGGGAACCCATCCTCATCTGGGTGACACACGGAGAGTGCGATATGAACAATGTCCTTTCTGCATTAGTTGTGTGATGCAGATACAGCATGTGTAGAATGTTATGTGTAAAATGTCCACATAGGGTTGGCAGTGCTGCTTTGATTACTCCAGTCCTCAGAAAGCAGAACCCGGCTGGAGCCGGTCCATCTCTGGATGCCACCGGAGCTGGCACAATCTCTGTGTGACTTGGGGGTGGGTAGAAGAAGGGAAACAAATGGAAAGGAATTAGCGTAGCTGCTATTCATAATATTAGCAGGTACTAGATGATGATGTGCATTTAATCAGATGTATTGGAGTACAAAGTTATGGGATGTATTACGTGTATGCCTGGCTAAAGAGATATGTCTTTAGTCTACGTTTGAACTGGGAGACTGTGCCTGAGCCCCGAACACTGTCAGGAAGACTGTTCCAAAGTTTAGGAGCTAAATACGAGAAAGCTCTACCCCCTTTTGTAGACTCTGATATTCTGGGAACTACCGGAAGTCCGGAGTTTCGAGATCTTAAGGAGCGTGATGGATTGTAACGTGTTAGAAGACTGGCTAGATACGTGGGAGCTGAACCATTTAGGGTCTTGTAATGTAAGTAGAGCTAGTTTATAATCAACTCTAAATTTAACAGGTAGCCAGTGCAGGGATGATAATATTGGTGTTATATGATCATACTTTCTTGACCTGGTAAGGACTCTGGCTGCATTCTGGACTAACTGTAGCTTGTTTATTGAAGATGCAGGACAACCACCAAATAACGCATTACAATAGTCCAGTCTGGAGGTCATGAACGCGTGAACTAGCTTTTCTGCATCAGATACAGATAAAATGTTCCTAAGCTTGGCGATATTTCTGAGGTGGAAGAAGGCTATTTTTGTAATATTGGAAATATGATTTTAAAGGACAAACTGCTGTCTAATATTACGCCCGGGTCTTTCACTGTAGAGCTAGTAGTAATAGAACATCCTTCTAAGTACAGGTTGAATTGTGAGAGCTTCTGTGTACTGGTTTTTGGACCAATCAGTAATATCTCCGTCTTATCAGGATTTAGTAATAGAAAATTATCAGTCATCCAGTCTAATATCTTTAACACACTCTGTTAATCTAGACGGTTTAGATATTTCATCTGGTTTTGATGAGATATATAACTGTGTATCGTCAGCGTAACAATGGAAACTAATCCCATGCCTTCTAATGATGTTGCCTAAGGGAAGCATGTATATTGAGAAAAGCAGAGGTCCTAAAGGTCCATCTGGGCTGATGTTCTTGGAGATTATTTCACTTGGAGGTATCAGTGACTCCAGACACATGTGTATTCAGGTGAGAAAGCAAGTGTTCAACCTCCACACTAAAGTTCACTGTGTAAAGTTCACTGTGTAAAGTTCACTGTGTAGAGTTCACTGTGTAGAGATCACTTTCACTGTGTAGGATCCATTTGGCTTTCCATGACCGACTTTCCAGGGAATATTGTTAGGAGTTATCTTGCTGTTCCATATCTTCCCCGCCCCTTGTGTCCATTGGATACTAATGACCAAATCTGATGTTCCACAGGAGATTTCAGACCTCTGTATGTGTGTGTGTGTGTGTGTGTGTGTTAGACTCCCAGCGCCTGAGCGGGGTTACCGGTCACCATGTCGGTGTTGTACGCGGTGTTTGCGGTGCTGTTGCTGCTTCCTCTCCTCCTCCATGTGTGTTTTCCGTACGCAGTGTACGACGTGCTGTTTGTACTGCAGGGAGTGAGAATAGCGATGAGGATGAAGAAGTTCCGCAGCTCCACTCCGTGCTACACCATCCTGGACCGCTTCTTGGACGTGGTGAAGAACCATCCTGAGAAGAAGTTCCTGGTGTTTGAAGGTCGCTCGTACACCTACAGCGAGGCGGATAAACTGAGCAGTAAAGCGGCGAGAGCTCTGCTCCATCACACCGAGCTGCAGGAAGGAGACACGGTGGCTCTGTTCCTCGGGAATGAACCGGACTTCGTCTGGATCTGGCTCGGACTCTGCAAACTGGGCTGCACCGCTGCGCTCCTCAACACCAACATCCGCTCCAAGTCCCTGCTGCACTGCTTCACCTGCTGCGGGGCAAAAACACTCATCAGTGGGGCAGGTAAACTAACCCTCATATACACACACATATACACACACACACACACACACACCTGTGTCCAAAAGTTATTACCCCCTGGATCTGAATTTTAAAAAATCTCTCTTGTTTATCAGCTTATTTATCGTGCATGAGATGTTTAGGATTCGAGTTTTATTATAAAGTTTTATTATTGTGTTTACATTGTGATTCTAAAATCCGTTTGTTTTTCTTTTTACATTTTTAATATATATATATTTTATGTTAATGACATGGGTTAACAGCGTGTATTCAGGCAGCTGGAGCTCATGCTGTCATTAAAAATAAATAATAATAAAACTCTGAAATGTTAAGATAGATTTTAACACTCTGCTTTCACTCAGGTTGGAATGCTAATGGTTTTTTTTTTTTTTTTATATATATATAAATGAAAATAATAAATATTAAAGCACTGATTGTTCAGCAAAATCAACCAGAACACAAAAGGAAATCATTTACTCTAAGACTTTCTTTAGCACAGAACTTCACAGCTGAAATAAAAACAAACAAATAATAAAAAATAATAAATAAAATAGTCAAAAAGAAGAAAGCAATAATGAGGTACAGTTTAAGGTAAAGTCTATAAAATATAGATTCTCTTTAATCGTGCTGATGTTAAGCGCAAAAGCAAATTTTTTTGTTAATTTGCAAAAGTCTGATGAAGGTGTAATGCTGTGGACCAGAATTTTTTTTTATTTTTTTTTTGCATAAAACAAAAAGCTGCTTCATCTTTTTTTTTTACATGGAGAAAACTCCAGACTAAAACTCCAGACGGTTTTAATGCAGCTCGTGTGGAGTTTATCAGGAACTCACAGGTTTATTCATCCTGAGCATGTGCACTGATGAACAGAGAATAAGATGATTTTTTTTAAAACATATTTTTTTTAATGTATTTTTACTCTTTAGGTTGTTAAAACTCCTCTGGCGTTTACCTCGGATCTGCTGGTTTAACTGGAAACACCGCTTTAGGGGTTTTAGCTTCAGCAATAAAGTGACGTTTTAATTGGAACCTTTTTAAACAGAATACTTTACGAGTATTATATGACTTCCTGTAACGATGTGGTTGGTTTACTGAGCATGATTTATGATTTGATTTTATACACTGTTAAAATCATGTCACTGTAAACACACCTGAGCTTCATCATCATCATCATCGTCGTCAGCTGGTCGTTGACCTGTGGTTCTGTCAGTTTGGAGATGCAGAGGAACTGGTGAAGGTTTACATTGTAGATTCAGTGGAGAAGATCAGTAACCTACAGAGTATTAATCAATACAGGGAACATTTTATTTGTCTCTAATTAACTGAAACATACACACACACACACACACACACACACACACACACACACACACACACACGGGTGTGTTCATGTTCTTATTATTCAGGTTATTACTATTCTTCTTCATCATCATCATCTTCTTCTTCTTCTTCTTCTTCTTCTTCTTCTTCTTCTTCTTCTTCTTCTTCAGGCATGGTGGCTTGGCGGTTAGCACGTTTGCCTCACAGCTCCAGGGTTGGGGGTTCGATTCCCGCCTCCGTCATGTGTCACATGTCTTTGGACCGGGGGAGGAAACCGGAGTACCCGGAGGAAACCCCCGGTCCAAAGACATGCATTGTAGGTTGATTGGCCTCTCTAAATTGTCCGTAGTGTGTGTGTGTGTGCCCTGCGATGGGTTGGCACTTCGTCCAGGGTGTATCCTGCCTTGATGCCCAATGACGCCTGAGATAGACACAGGCTCCCCGTGACCCGAGAGTAGATCGGATAAGCGGTACACAATGAATGAATTTTCAGGTGGAGTAAATGTGCAGAGGGGGTCGTTTTTGTGTGTGTGTTTTCTCACTTTGCTTTCATCATGCCTGAACCCCTGGCTGAAGGCAGCTGATTATGAAGAACCCGTCTCTCAGCTAGTCCGCGTTTGCCGCACTAGCGATGGACTCCGTGCCCTTTATGTTTAAAATCAGTCGTAGGAAGAAGTTGTAGTTGCTCCTCGTGGTAGTTTCAGGTCCACGTCACGTGGTGTCATCTGGCTAGTAGTGCCACAGTGTACACAAACACACACACACACACACACACACACACGCACACTCTCACCTCGCATCAGACGCTGGAATTAGAGCAGCCAGATGAGAAAGAAACTGGACTGATGCTGGATACCAGTATGGTAAGTGATGAACTCTCCGTGTGGACCGTTAGCATGGAGACGGCTGAAGAAACGTCACAGTGATAAAGGTCAGAAAACGTGCCACACTGGAAAGGGAAAGCTTCTCAGCATTGCTCTGGGATCTCTTCAGGGAGTCAGTCAGCAGGAAACAGTGAGGTTTATGTTGTATTTCACTTTCATCACTACGCTGCGGTGGTGCTGCACTGAAACGCAGTCCCTGTGGTACGCATGGCTGCGGCGTTTCTTCATTCCTGCAGGGTTGAGCTTTTTTCAATTCCCACTAAAACATGATGGAAGTGTTTTACGTATTACGTTTACGTAATAACGTTCAGTGATTTCAGCTTGGTGTCAGTCCCCAGTGAAACTCCTGCTGTGTTGTAATCGGTTATTCTGACTGGTTGTTCTGGTTGAACATCTGACTGATGTTCTCCTGCTGTTTTCTCATCCCGAGTGCATTCTGTCTGTTTAGATCTTAGATTTTTTTTTAATCACAAATGAATATGAGCTCCACTGCAGAGCTTCTGGTCAGAAGATCACAAGTGGATGTAGAACAACATGGGAGGTGGAAGCTCAAGTGGTTAAGGCTCTGGGTTGTTTACCGGAAGATCAGGGGTTCAAGCCCCAACACCGCCAAGCTGCCACCATTGGGCTCTTGAGCAAGGCCCCCAACCCACCCTGCTCCAGGGGCGCTGTATCATGGCTGATATGTGAAGAAAATAATTTCACAGTGCAGTAATGTATATGCTACACATAAAGACTTACAAATCCACTTGTAAAGGCAGAATGGAACATGGAACACAGGTAAGGTTGGTGATCGATGAAGAAGAGCGATAGAAACAGCGGTTTGTTAGTGTGTGTGGTAACGGAGTCTCAGGATGAAAGCTGTTCGATCATTTAATCTGCTCCTGTGGCTCAGGTGATATCTCCAGCAGGACTTTGGGTCACCTGGTGCAGGTGTGTGTTGGAGGTGGAGCAGACCAGCAGTGTGGAGTTATGAGTTATTGATGAGTTATGAAACACGCAGGGTTCAGAGCCAGGAATCTCAAGTTAAGTCAAGTACAGAGTGAAATGAGACAAGGTTTCTCCAGGACCCTGGTGCTACATTAAAAACAACACACAACATCTAATTACAAAACCAACACAGAGCTAGGACAGAAGTTTGTTCTAGTTACATAAAGTGCAAAGTGTGTAACCGGTGCAAAGACAAGTACAAAAACAACACAAGACAGAAGACAGAAACATGTGCAGTGGGCGAGACGGAATGTGATGTGTGTTACATGTGTGTATATAATGCATAACAGCATGACCATTGTGTGTAAGATGTGATAGCAGCAGTTTAAAAACAGTGCAAATAATTGATTGTTCACAGTGGTTGAGGTAGTGCAAATAGGAGACACATTATATTAAGAGTCCGCTCATACAGGTGTGTGTGTGTGTGTGTGTGTGTGTGTGTGTGTGTGTGTGTGTGAGAGAGCTGGTAGTTCAGTTCTGGGTGTTGAGGAGCCTGATGGCTTGTGGAAAGAAACTGTTACACAGTCTGGTTGTGAGGGCCCGAATGCTTCGGTACCTCTTTCCAGACGGCCGGAGAGTGAAGAGTGTGTGTGTGTGTGTGTGTGTGTGTGTGAGGGGTGTGGGGGGTTGTCCACAATGCTGTTTGCTTTGCGGGTGCAGCGTGTGGTGTACATGTCCATGATAGAGGGGAGAGAGACTCCAATGATCTTCTCAGCTGTCCTCACTATCTGCTGCAGGGTCTTGCGATCCGAGACGGTGCAATTCCTGAACCAGGCAGTGATGCAGCTGCTCAGGACGCTCTTGATGGTCCCTCTGTAGAACATGGTCAGGATGGGGGGAGGTAGATGGGCTCTCCTCAGCCTCCGCAGGAAGTAGAGGTGCTGCTGGGCTTTCTTGGTGATGGAGGTGGTGTTGAGTGACCAGGTGAAGTTCTCTGCTAGATGCACACCAAGGAATTTGGTGCTCTTGATGATCTCCACATGGGATCCGTCGATGAACAGCGGACAATGGTCACTCTGTGCTCTCCTAAAGTCACCATCTCTTTAGTCTTGTCGACGTTCAGAGACAGGCTGTTGGCTCTACACCCGGCTGTTAGCCGCTGCACCTCCTCTCTGTATGCTGACTCATCGTTCTTGCTGATGAGACCCACCACGGTCGTGTCATCAGTGAACTTGACGATGTGGTTGGAGCTGTGCATTGCTGTACAGTCGTGAGTCAGCAAAGTGAACAGCAGTGGGCTGAGCACGCAGCCCTGAGGGGCTCCAGTGTTCAGTGTGGTGGTGCTGGAGGTGCTGTTCCTGATCCGGACTGACTGAGGTCTCCCAGCCAGGAAGCCCAGGATACCCTTTTCAGAGGGAGGTGTTCAGATACCGTTCCATCTCGATATCAGTTCCAGCTCCTAACGCACCTGAACCAGGTGAGGAACATCTGCAGGTTCAGGTGTGTTAGAGGAGGAGCTCAGTATCTGCAGAGGGTTGTTTTGCTCTGCCTGAACTTGACTGTTCTCAGTGTGAAGGGGATCAGATGTTTACATGCTGAATAACTTCAGTTAAACTGTCCTCAGCTCCTCATTGTTCCTGCTTTCTTCTCACTTTTCACTTTTCTTTTCTCACTCCTCCCTCCCTTTTCTTCGCTCACTCCTCCCTCGCTTTTCTTCGCTCACTCCTCCCTCGCTTTTCTTCGCTCACTCCTCCCTCGCTTTTCTTTGCTCACTCCTCCCTCGCTTTTCTTCTCTCACTCCCCCCTCACTTTTATTTCCCCATCTGTGTGTTTGTAGAGATCACATTACCTTAGGACTCATGGGATTAAAATAATTTTAGAGAGTTAAGCAACAGCAGCCTCATTGCATGAGAAAGCTAACACACACACTTTAAAATCACACACACTTTATAATACAACATACACACACACTTTTTATTTTGTGTAATTTGTCTAGTTGTGAAACAGTGGACCATTGTCATTGTGAAACTGTGAAATCTTCACCCATGTGCAATAAAAAACATTATGACCGGCATCATAAAATGTAGGTCAGTGACCGGAAGTGTGTGTGAGAGAAATTAGATTAAAGAATCATAACTTCTTCTTCTTCTTTCGGCTTTTCCCTTCAGGGGTCTCCACAGCGAATCATCTCTCTCCACCTATCCCTATCTTCTGCATCCTCAACCCTTGCACCCACTAGCTTCATATCCTCATTAATTCCATCCATATACCTCCTCTTTGGCCTTCCTCTTTGCCTCCTGCCTGGCAGCTCCATGTCCAACATTCTCCTACCAATATACTCACTCTCCCTCCTCTGAACATGTCCAAACCATCTTAATCTGGCCTCCCTAACTTTGTCCCCCAAATGTCCAACATGAGCTGTCCCTCTGATGTACTCATTCCTAATCCTGTCCAATCTTGTCACTCCCAAAGAGAACCTCAACATCTTCAGCTCTGCTACCTCTAGCTCTGACTCCTGTCTCTTCCTCAGTGACACTGTCTCTAAACCATACAGCATGGCCGGTCTCACCACTGTCCTGTACACCTTCCCCTTGATTCTCGCTGATATTTTCCTCTCACACAGAACTCCCCACACCTTTCTCCACCCATTCCAACCTGCCTGCACTCGCTTCTTTACCTCTTTCCCACACTCTCCATTACTCTGGACTGTTGACCCCAAGTACTTAAACTCCTGTACCTTCTTCACCTCTTCACCCTGTAACCTTACTGTTCCACTTCCCTCCCTTTCATTCACACACATGTACTCAGTCTTACTACCACTGACTTTCATTCCTCTTCTCTCCAGCGCAAACCTCCACCTCTCCAGGTTTTCCTCCACCTGCTCCCTGCTCTCACTACAGATCACAATGTCATCTGCAAACATCATTGTCCAAGGAGACTCCTGTCTGACCTCCTCTGACAACTGGTCCATCACTATAGCAAACAGGAAGGGGCTCAGAGCCGATCCCTGATGCAGTCCCACCTCCACTTTGAACTACTCTGTCTGACCTACAGCACACCTCACCACTGTCCTGCTCCTCTCATACATGTCCTGCACCACTCTGACATATTTCTCTGCTACTCCTGACTTCCTCATACAGTACCACAGCTCTTCTCTTGGCACCCTGTCATACACTTTCTCCAAGTCTACAAACACACAGTGCAACTCCCTCTGACCATCCCTATACAAAAATTGCATCTGTTGTGCTCTTTCTGGGCATGAAGCCATACTGCTGCTCACAAATGTCCACCACCTTCCTTAACCTAGCTTCCACTACTCTTTCCCATAGCTTCATTGTATGGCTCATCAACTTTATCCCCCTATAGTTACTGCAACTCTGCACGTCACCCTTATTCTTAAAGATCGGCACTAACACACTTCTTCTCCATTCCTCAGGCATCCTCTCACTCTCTAAAACCCTGTTGAACAAACTAGCTAAAAATTCCACTGCTGCCTCTCCTAGACACTTCCAGACCTCCACCGGAATGTCATCAGGACCAACTGCCTTCCCACATTTCATCCTCTTCAAAGCCTTCCTGACTTCATCCTTTCTAATCTTATCTACTTTCTGTTCCACAGAGTTCACCCCTTCTACTCTTTTTTCCCTCTCATTTTCCTCATTCATCAGCTCCTCAAAGTATTCCTTCCATCTCCTCTGTACACTCTCCTCACTTGTGAGCACCCTTCCATCTCTATCCTTAATAACTCTAACTTGCTGCACATCCTTCCCATCTCGATCCCTCTGCCTAGCTAACCTGTACAAGTCCTTCTCTCCTTCTCTAGTGTCTAACCTAGTGTACAACTCGTCATATGCCTTCTGCTTGGCCTTAGACACCTCCCTCTTCACTCTGCGCTGTAACTCCTTGTATTCCTGTCTATTCTCTTCAGTCCTGTCCATGTCCCACTTCTTCTTGGCTAACCTCTTCCTCTGGACACTATCCTGAACTTCCTCATTCCACCACCAAGTCTCCTTATCTTCTTTCCTCCTTCCAGATGACACACCCAGCACCTTTCTCCATGTCTCCCTGATCACTTCTGCTGTAGTTTCCCAGTCATCTGGCAGCACTACCTGACCACCCAGAGCCTGCCTCAACTTCTGTCTAAATTCCTCACAACATTCCTCCTTTTTCAGCTTCCACCACTTGGTTTTCTTCTCTATCTTTGACCTCTTCTTCTTACAGACCATCAAAGTCATCCTACACACCACCATCCTATGCTGTCTGGCTACACTCTCTCCCACTACCACTTTACAGTCACTAATCTCTTTCAGATTGCCTCTTCTACATAGGATGTAGTCTACCTGTGTTCTCCTACCTCCACTCTTGTAAGTCACTCTATGCTCCTCCCTCTTCTGAAAATAAGTGTTAACCACACCCATGTCCATCCTCTTAGCAAAGTCCACTACCATCTGTCCTTCAAGGTTCCTTTCCTTAACTCCAAACTTGCCCATCACCTCCTCATCACCTGTGTTCCCCTCACCAACATGTCCATTAAAATCCGCTCCTATCACCACTCTCTCACCCGTGGGAATACTCTCCATCACCTCATCTAATTCACTCCAGAATCTCTCTTTCTCCTCTAACTCACAACCTACCTGTGGGGCATAACCACTAACAACATTCAACATCACCCCTTCAATCTCTAACTTCAGACTCATCACCCTGTCTGACACTGTCTTCACCTCCAGAACATTCCTCACAAACTCCTCCTTCAGGACCACACCTACCCCATTTCTCTTACTATCCACACCATAATAAAACAGCTTGAATCCTGCTCCTATACTACGAGCCTTGCTACCCTTCCACCTGGTCTCCTGTACACACAGTATATCCACCTTCCTTCTCTCCATCATATCAGCCAGCTCTCTACCTTTCCCTGTCATAGTACCAACATTCAGAGTTCCTATTCTCAGTCCTACACTCTTACCTTTCCTCTTCTCTCTCTGTCTGCGCACTCTCCTCCCTCCTCTACTTCTTCCACCAACAGTAGCCCAATTTCCACCGGCGCCCTGTAGGTCAACGGCGCCGATGGCGGTCGTTGTTAACCTGGGCCTCGACCGATCCGGTATGAAATTCGTACTGACGATTCGCATGGTTAAATTTGGCAATGTTTTACGCCGGATGCCCTTCCTGACGCAACCCTCTCTATTTATCCGGGCTTGGGACCGGCACAGAAGTCACTGGACTGTGACCCCCATGGCTAGATTAGATTAAAGAATCATAACACAGACAAGAAAACCCCAGGGTAAGTGTTACATGTCCATTTTCATTAGGTGTGTTAAGATCTTTTTATGAATCTAAGGAATTTACAAACTACAGCTTTAATAACACTCAACAGTCATTCATCATTTTGTACAGTGTTTAAAAGGTGTGTGTGTGTGTGTGTGTTCATTCTGAAATGTTGTGCCCTTTTTATATTTAAAAAATACAGTAAATGTTTACTAAATAGTAAATAGAATTTAGAAATAAACAATTTCATCAGTAAATACCAGAAGGGGCGGGGCTACAATATGAGCTTCATGCATATTAATGAGATTTCTGCTAATCTGTGCTTTATCACAAGAATCTCAACAGTTGCCTGTGTGTGAGTCTGGTGTGTGTAGTGTTGGGGTGAGTTCTAGTTGTTCATGTTTTCACGCTTGTTGTCTGCAGATTTACAGGAAGCGGTGGAGGAAGTACTTCCTGTATTAAAGGAGCAGGAAGTGCGTGTGTTCCAGCTGGGGGAAAAACGTGAGCAGGATGGAATCATTAACCTGAGCGAGAAAATCCACGCGGCGAGCGATGAGCAGCTACCACCATCACTTCGATCCAGAGTCACCATGAAGAGTCCTGCACTCTACATCTACACTTCAGGCACCACTGGTAGGACACACACACACATATACACACACATATATACACAAACACACACACACACACACACACACACATATGTTTATTGAGCACAGTCATTAAACATACAGAGTGATGGTGGAGAAAGTAAACTACAGACTAGGCTTCTGGTGTCACTAAATGGCAGGTGGAGTCAGGTGTTAGCAAACCCCGAGTCCAATCAATGAAAGGAGAATAAAGGTGTGGTTTAGAGCTAAACTGACTTATATAAACACCCAAACAGTGTCAGTGTGCTATTCACAAGCAGCATCAACTAATGTGAGCCATGCCTCGCAAAAAAGAGATCTCAGAAGACCTACGATCGAGAGCTGTTGATATGCATGCAGCTAGAAAGGGTTACAGAGCAATCTCAAAGACTTTACATCTTCATCAGTCCACAGTTACACAAATTATCTGTAAATGGAAATGATATGGTACTGTGGCTACTCTCCGTAGAAGTGGACGTCCAGCCAAGATCACTCCAAAGGCACAACGCAGAATGGACAGATGAAACAGAAATAGAATTGTTCAGGAGGAACATGCTGAGCTCTGTGTGGTGTAAAAAGAAAACAGCGCACCAACGTGAAAACACCATCCCACCAGTGAAGTACGGTGGAGCGAGCATCATGGTGTGGGGCTGCTTTGCTGCCTCAATGAATTCCCAGGTTTATCAGGATATCCTTAAGGATAATCTCAAGGTGGCTGTCTGCAAGCTGAAGCTCAGAAGAAGCTGGGCGATGGAGCAGGATAATGACCAAAAACACAAAAGTAAATCTACAGAACGGCTTCAGAGACATAAAATCCAGCTGTTGGAGTGGGCCAGTCAAAGCCCAGACCTCAACCCAGTGCTGTGGAATGACCTCAAGAGAACCTTTCACACCAGACGTCCTAAGAATGTGGGTGAGCTAAAGCAGTTCTGTAAGGAAGAATGGTCCAAAATGACTCCTGGACGTTGTGCAGGTCTGCTTCGCAGCTACAGGAAGCGCTTACTGGAGGTTATTGCTGCCAAAGGTGGTTTAACCAGTGTTTCATTTACTTTCTCCAGCATCACTCTGTATGTTTAATGACTGTGCTCAATAAAGACATGGAAGATCATGACTGCTTGTGTTTGATCAGCTTAGAGATATTCTGTTTGTTGATATTTGTGCGTGACTTTGGTGAAGATCAGATCACATTTCATGACCAATTTAAGCAGAAAACCAGAAAACTGAAAATGCTCCTCTTGCAACTGTATTTATACACACACACACACACACACACACACACTAGTGTAAAATTTTGATAGCTAGCTAATTTTTTTATAAAGACAATGTTGGTGGAAATGAGATAGAACTATCAGGAACATCATCATTTCCTTTAGCTGTACTGTGTGTGTGTGTGTGTGTGTGTGTGTGTGTGTGTGTGTGTGTGTGTGTATATGTTTCAGGTCTTCCTAAAGCAGCTGTGATCAACAACGAGAGGGTGTGGCTAGCCTCCTACCTACAGAAAATGTCCGGTGTCTGTTCTGATGATGTCATCTATGTGTACCTGCCCCTCTACCACAGTGCAGGCTTCATGATGGGCCTGACGGGGGCAATAGAGCGGGGTACGTCCCTCAGACTCCGCCCACACCCCCACCCCACTAAACTTACAGAGGTTTTCTTTTCTGTGTTTGTGGTGTGTGTATGCATTGTTGTGTGTGTGTGTGTGTGTGTGTGTGTGTGTGTGTGTGTATAAATATACAGCATATTTATATATGTGTGTGTGTGTGTGTGTGTGTCTGTGTGTGTGTGTGTAAATATATATGTGTGTGTGTGTCTGTGTGTGTGTGAGTTCAGGAATCACGGTGGTGTTGAGGAGGAAGTTCTCAGTGTCTCAGTTCTGGAGCGACTGCAGGAAACACAACGTGACGGTGATCCAGTACATCGGTGAGATCATGCGCTACCTCTGTAACACACCCAAGGTAACACAACACACACAACCCTAACACACACACACACCTAGGAGTATACACTAACCCTACGAGATACGTGTTTCCTCGTGTAGACGGACGGCGATCGCGTGCACAACGTGCGTCTTGCTCTGGGAAACGGTATCCGTGGTGAAACGTGGGCGGAGTTTCTGCAGCGATTTGGAGACGTGCGTATCTGCGAATGTTACGGAGCGACAGAAGGAAACATTGGTTTTGTCAACTACATCGGGAAAATAGGAGCCATCGGACGGACCAGCGCCATCATGAAGGTTAGCAAGGACGCTATAACATTTAAAATAATTAGCAGAGGTGGGTATAGTCTCATTAATGTTCTCATGGTGTGTGTGTGTGTGTGTGTGTGTGTGTGTAGCGACTTGCTGGTTATTCCTTTATTAAGTATGATGCTGTGAGAGAGGAACCAGTACGAGACTCCAGAGGATTCTGTGTGGAGGTTGATACTGGTAAGTAGGATGACCTGTACTGCTGGACTTTCTACAGAACCCTACAGAGCTTAATGAACTTTACTCTTAATGAACATTACTCTTAATGAACATTACTCTTAATGAACATTACTCTTAATGAACTTTACTCTTAATGAACTTTACTCTTAATGAACATTACTCTTGATGAACATTACTCTTAATGAACTTTACTCTTAATGAACTTTACTCTTAATGAACTTTACTCTTAATGAACATTACTCTTAATGAACTTTACTCTTAATGAACTTTACTCTTAATGAACATTACTCTTAATGAACTTTACTCTTAATGAACTTTACTCTTAATGAACATTACTCTTAATGAACTTTACTCTTAATGAACTTTACTCTTAATGAACATTACTCTTGATGAACATTACTCTTAATGAACTTTACTCTTAATGAACTTTACTCTTAATGAACTTTACTCTTAATGAACATTACTCTTGATGAACATTACTCTTGATGAACATTACTCTTGATGAACTTTACTCTTGATGAACATTACTCTTAATGAACATTACTCTTAATGAACATTACTCTTAATGAACTTTACTCTTAATGAACATTACTCTTAATGAACATTACTCTTAATGAACATTACTCTTAATGAACTTTACTCTTAATGAACATTACTCTTAATGAACATTACTCTTGATGAACTTTACTCTTAATGAACTTTACTCTTGATGAACATTACTCTTAATGAACATTACTCTTAATGAACTTTACTCTTAATGAACATTACTCTTAATGAACATTACTCTTGATGAACTTTACTCTTAATGAACTTTACTCTTAATGAACATTACTCTTGATGAACATTACTCTTGATGAACATTACTCTTGATGAACATTACTCTTAATGAACTTTACTCTTAATGAACATTACTCTTGATGAACATTACTCTTAATGAACTTTACTCTTGATGAACATTACTCTTGATGAACTTTACTCTTGATGAACTTTACTCTTAATGAACATTACTCTTGATGAACTTTACTCTTAATGAACTTTACTCTTGATGAACATTACTCTTGATGAACATTACTCTTGATGAACTTTACTCTTAATGAACATTACTCTTGATGAACATTACTCTTGATGAACATTACTCTTAATGAACTTTACTCTTGATGAACTTTACTCTTAATGAACATTACTCTTAATGAACTTTACTCTTGATGAACTTTACTCTTGATGAACATTACTCTTGATGAACATTACTCTTAATGAACTTTACTCTTAATGAACTTTACTCTTAATGAACATTACTCTTGATGAACATTACTCTTAATGAACTTTACTCTTAATGAACTTTACTCTTAATGAACATTACTCTTGATGAACATTACTCTTAATGAACTTTACTCTTAATGAACATTACTCTTAATGAACTTTACTCTTAATGAACATTACTCTTAATGAACATTACTCTTAATGAACTTTACTCTTGATGAACATTACTCTTGATGAACTTTACTCTTGATGAACTTTACTCTTGATGAACATTACTCTTGATGAACATTACTCTTGATGAACATTACTCTTAATGAACTTTACTCTTAATGAACATTACTCTTAATGAACATTACTCTTAATGAACATTACTCTAAATCAGGGGTGTCCAAATGTTTTGCAAAGAGGGCCAGATTTGGTGAGGTGAAAATGTGTGGGGGCCGACCATTCAGCCTGACATTCTTTGAACCATTAATATTAAATGTAAATGAACTATTTTATGAAATTTTTTATTGCAAATGGCATACTTTTCAATTCTTCACACAGAACACAAATAAATCTAAACAAGCTTTTGCCAAAATCACTCTGCCTTTCATATTTGAAGACCACATAAAATGAAGAAAAAGTCTGTCTGGAAAAAAAAACTTTCAGGAAGATTAAACATATCTAGGTTCATTTGAAACATTAAATATTATTCACTATTAAATGCTCACTGTATACTTCTAAATTCAAAACATGTGAACAGGAAAATAACACTAACAGTTATCTTATTCAGAAGTACAAAACATTGAGGGCCATATGAATCCGTGTATCACTCGTTCTTTCGTTTTTCAACTGACCATCAAAACATTAAAATGTTATTTGATTTTGAATCGGATATCAAAAACGAAAAAGGCCGTTCTGTTTAGAATCAGATCATCAAACGAAATGGAAAAACAGGCGGCCGGACCGAATTTGATTCATTCATTCATTGTGTACCGCTTATCCGAACTATTCTCAGGTCACGGGGAGCCTGTGCCTATCTCAGGCGTCATTGGGCATCAAGGCAGGATACTCCCTGGACAGAGTGCCAACCCATCGCAGGGCACACACACACACACTACGGACAATTTAGAGATGCCAATCAACCTACCATGCATGTCTTTGGACCGGGGGAGGAAACCGGAGTACCCGGAGGAAACCCCCGAGGCACGGGGAGAACATGCAAACTCCACACACACACACAGCGGAGGTGGGAATCGAACCCCCAACCCTGGAGGTGTGAGGCAACCGTGCCCACCACCAAGCCACCGTGCCCACCACCAAGCCACCGTGCCCACCACCAAGCCACCGTGCCCACCACCAAGCCACCGTGCCCACCACCAAGCCACCGTGCCCCTCCCTTCCCCCCGAATTTGATTGTAATATTTAATTTGTCGAGTTTATGAGACCAGTTTGATTGTCAATTGAAAAACAAAAGAACAAATGATACATGGATTGAAAAGACTCAGTGTATATTGAAAACAGTGGTTTTGATCATCACACAAAAGAAATCAATTCACTGAGATTTTAGAATTTATTCACCTCAGAAGACTAAACAAATAACTTGCCTGCATTAATGTAAAGGGTGATACTGAGATCTCGACTGCAGTAAATAGGCCCGGTCTGGCTAAAAAACAGTGGTTTTGATGTGTAAAATGTCACGCAGGTGAGAGTCACTTAGTCTCGTCTTCACACAGTTCTTGTTAAAGTTCATAACCGAGAACGTCTTCTCGCACAAGTGTGTCGAGCCAAACAAGCTCAGCATTTTCTTAGCAAATGTCCGAATCTCTTGGAACCTGCCTTTATCCAGCTGGCGGTAAAAGTTGACAAGAGGAAGCTGTTGGCGCCGACTGCGACACTCGGCGTCACACTGCAGCTCACTGAGCTCCAGCTGCAGGTGGTCTGGAGCGTCATCGGGGTCCACGGAGAAAGGAGATGGAAAAAGCGTGATCTCCTTTTCAATAGCTACAAAATCCCGAAAGTGCTGTTGAAACTCCTCAGCCAGAGATGAGATGTCTGCTGCACACCTCCTCATTTGCGCACTGATATTGTTCTGTGGAAAACTGGTCATTATTTCCTGCAGCGATGGGAAATGCTTGGTATTGGGCTGCGTTTGTGACCGGTGCCTTTGGAAAAGTAGCATATTGGTCCCAAAGGCTTTGATGTGTGAATATAGTTGGCTTACCACCGCATTTTGCCCCTGAAGGCTCGTGTTCAGCATGTTCAGATGTCGTGTTATGTGAACTAAAAATCCAAAATCAGCCAGCCAAACAGGATCAGATAGTTCTGGCACCGGTTGTCCCTTTTTTTCCAAGAATTGTCCGATTAGCTTTTTTGTACGCGTGTATCTTATACTCTGGTCAACAGTGCTGGTGGGCACATATTATTATTTTATAACAGAGGCTGCGGGCCGGTGGAAATTTAAAGACGGGCTGCAGTTGGCCCCCGGGCCGGACTTTGGACATGCCTGCTCTAAATGAACTTTACTCTTAATGAACAATACATAATAAAATGCTGTGCTGAAATACAGAGCCATTTTACTGTAAGATATTCTGAGAGTGAATAATGTCCTCACATCTAAAGTTCATGATCTTTTCCATTAATTTGTTTACGAATATTTTGGGTGTGAAACTTTTGTGTGTCTTTTGTGTGTTTTGAGATTGCAGGATCTCAATGAAACCTGGAAACCAATCCAGCACTCAAAGAGCTAGCTATGACTTTACTAGCTCATTATGTTCACCATAACCTGATGAGATTTATTAGATATTGGTTTGGGTGAGGTTTAAATGCTTATTGGTAAGGTATACACTAGACGACTGGCAAGTTGAACACACCCAAAAAGTTCATCCAACTCGTGTGTGGTGCAGTAAAACTATAAAGGGCAGAGGCAAACATGCCCTCTGTTATCATAGAGATTTGTTTAATGACCTAGTTTACATTGGCTCAGGAGAAGTGGACAGGGAAGGAACTCTTATTCTGCTTCTAAAGAATGCTTTGCCTTAGACTGAGCTTACCAAAGGCATGCAAGTGAATATGCACACAATGCTGCTTTAGGAGCTCACACACACACATACACACACTCCCTCTCTTGAGGATCTTGTTTAAGAATGAAATGGCAGGGCTTTGGTCAGCCAGCCCTTGAGCACTTGATGTGATCTAATTGTTTTATCAGAAATATGAATTTTGTAACAATTGCATTAGCTCAGTGACCACATCTTGGACACTGCTTCACTGGTACAAAAGGTGTTGAACTGGATGCCTACCTGTTTGTCATCAAGCTACACATTCTTCCATTTCTACATATTCATTAGAATTTACCCCCAAATGTAATGAGCTCAATAAAACTACCAGGGATTATCTATAAATCTACAAGTCGTTAAAAGTAGCTTAGCATCTTCCCATGTGACCTTGTTAGCATTCATTCACTCCTTCATTGTGCTTTGCACCTTCTCCAATGGTCAGCAGAACGTTTTTTGGTTAAGTGCTGTTGGTTATTTATAGTTTAAATCGAATAAAAGTATGAATGTAATTGTGCTGCGATGAGTAATAAATAATCATCAGAGCTGCCAGCTGCAAGACAGGACTCCTAAAGGACATCACACCACATCATGACACTGATGGAGGTGATGTGTTGCATATTGGAATCTTGATCTGTGCTAACACTGATGAAGCTGCTATTTACATCATAGTGGCTTTCACTGAAGAGGCTAGTAGGGTAATATCGATGGGGTCAAAGTGCCTGATACCAAAAGGAACAGCTAAACAATCTGTTGTTAGAGATGGTATAAAGCACAATGAATGAATGAGAGGTGGTTCAACCTCCAGGTAATTACTGTGCTTTCCATTACTTCTGGTGTTCATTGAGATTTCCAACTCCACCTTCATAACTAGCATTGTTATTTTATTTAAAACACAATTAACCACTTGACTAGCTTAATTTTTATCTGAGTGGTTATCTTTACACGGAAGGCTTGTCATAGTTAATTAAAATCACAAAGCAGCCAACAGTCTGTGATTTGTGTATATATATATATATATAATGTGTGTGTGTGTGTGTGTGTGTGTGTGTGCAGGAGAAACAGGCCTGCTGGTGGCTAAGATCACTAAACTGGCTCCATTTAGCGGCTATGCTAACAACAAGCAGCAAACAGAAAAAAAGAAGCTGTATAACGTGTTTAAACAGGGAGATGTTTACTTCAACACTGGAGACCTGATGAAATTTGATGAACAAGGCTTCGTCTACTTTCAGGACCGCATCGGAGACACCTTCAGGTTTCTCGTCCACCAAACACACCGGGTTTGTTCAGGATAACTCTTGAAGTGTCGTGTGTTTGCTTACAGCTGTTTACTGTGTGGCAGGTGGAAGGGTGAGAATGTTGCTACCACTGAAGTGGCTGATATTTTGACAATGGTGGATTTCATAGAGGAGGCTAATGTCTATGGAGTCAAAGTGCCAGGTATGAAGTCACCATCTTCATGCAGAACATTCCCTTCATCACCGTGAGCGTTAGGAAGGTTTAATGGATTTGGTTTTCGGAGGTGATGGAAATCTGAGTGCAAACAGTACAAAGTGCAGAAAGTGTTTCTGAAGTAGTGCCAGGTGAAATCAGACGATCTTACAAAGACGGATAAGAACAGTTCACCCTTTCCAAGGTTCATTGCCTGTTCGGTTATGAGATTATTGTTTTATGACACCCAAGTGTGTGTGTGCTTAAGGTCATGAGGGCAGAATCGGAATGGCTGCTATCAAGCTAAAGGAGGGGCGGGGCTTCGACAGCTCTGTAGCATGCAAGCACGTTGAGAGCTATCTGCCCATGTACGCAAGACCACGTTTTATCAGGATACAGGTAACTCTGTCACATGATCACAAAAAAACACTTGGATGCCAATTAAACCCTGAGATGATTGACATTTTGGTGTTTATCATTTTAAATACTTTATAAGATTTCCTAATCATCATGAGAGAATTCAGTGTTTATCTGTAACTGCTGCTCGGATTTTTAACATCTGCAGTTTCTTAACAAGCTAATTAACCCCAGTTAGGCTTCCTGTCAGGTGATGCTACATTACTGTAGATGTTTTCATACCAAGGTTCCTGAGTTCTGGACTCTGATTGATGGATCAGGTGCTGATCAATTCTCTCTCTGTAGCGCAGGTTTATATTAACACACTCACTCTGATAGGTCAGGGACGTGTACGGCTCCACCTCCAGGTGGTAACAGTAACTGGGTGTTCCTCTGCTCTCCTGTAGGACATGTTAGACATCACAGGCACCTACAAGCAGATGAAGGTGACACTGGTTGAAGAGGGATTCGATACCGCAGCCATCCAGGATGACATGTACTTCCTGGACGACAGGAAGAAGACCTACATCCCCATGACAGAGGACATTTATAACTCCATAAAGAATGAACAACTGAGATTATAAAACACACACACTCTCACACTCACCCAGCACACTGCCCACCTAATAACACACACACACACATTTCAATCAGGTTCCTTAACCCAGCAATGTTTATTATTCAAACTTAATGTTTAATTAATTTTCTGCCATTAAAACAGGAAATGATGTACACATAACAGGAAGAAGGAAGTGAAGTGGATATTTCTGTAAAAACAAACACATTGTACTTATTTTTCTATTGTAATTATGATGCTGATGTAATGAAGCTGATTAAAGAGTTAATGGGATAAAAGTGTGTTTGGTGTAATGATGTGAAACCGTGTGTGTGTTAAAATCTGGGGTCAGGTCCTGGTCAGGAAACTCCGTCTGCACGAGCAGGTCAGAAGTAGGACAGTCTTTAAATGATGAAAGTTTTGGAGCTGAGAGATTTTTTTAGCCGTGTTAGGTTTCTCTCCCCCAACCATTCGGCCATTTTGTGTTCTCTTTGAATGTTCTTGCTGACTCGCGCGTCACCTGTTCGTTAGCGAAGCTACGTTATGTTATGTTGAATGTACTATATGTTGGTAGGTGAGCTTAACAAATAACTAGGCTACGTTAATAACTAAGGGAAGTTTAAGTCTGAGAGTCAACCTTTATTATCAAATACAGATATGATTAAAGTAAAACATATATTTCAAATAAAATATGTCTCTGGCTTTACTTCAGAGGGCCGGTCCAAATGTGGGGGTGTAGTTTGGGGACCGCTGGTTTAAAGTGTTAAACCTCCAGTTTAACATCTACACACTGCTCAGTATTAATGGCAGAGTGAGCAGTGTGTTAAATGGTTGCCATGGCAACAAACTTTACTTTACCGAACTATAACCTTAGATATAGAAGAAGCCTGAAATATCAAAGACTAATTAAAAGAAGTGTGTGAGTGTGTACGTGTGTTATTTAGTGGGCAGTGGACCAGGTGAGTGTGTGTGTGAGTGTGTGTGTGAGTGTGAGTGTGTGAAGCAGTTGAAGCAGTTAGCCTTGCTGAAAGGCCAGTAAAACTGCTGGATGGCGCACTGGGCCCAGACCTGTGGTAAACTGGGCACACTGTGAAACTTCATCAGACGCTTCTGTGTGGTTCTCCGGCCCTCAGGGCTCTCTGGAATCTTCGCCAGCACTCCGAGGGGCGGGGCCTCTTTCAGGCCATGGGCGGGATCAGGCCTGCTTGGCGGGAGCTCTGCGCTGCAGCTCATGGAGCGAGTGGCTCGTCTCTGATTCTGACGCACCAGATGCTTGTCGATCATGGACGGCTCGCACTGTGTCTCCACTTCCTGTTCCTGCCACAGGGTTTCCTCTTCGCTCTCGCTGTCCAGGGAGAGCGCGTGGGGGCGGCGCCAGCGGCCGGGCTGCAGGATCTCTTTGGCCATGCGCTGGATGATGCTCCAGTCACGGTGGATGTCCTCTGGCCGCGTGAACTGCGACGTCACGGTGAAGCGGATGATGAGTTTGGAGCCGACGGCGGCCGGAATCAGAAACATGCTGCCGGAGTGTGTTAACCTGCGCAAGAGCTCCTGTGTGAGAGCGTTTCCTCCCTGCACACACACACACACACACACACACACACACACACACACACACACACACACACAAAGTAACCATTCTGATTATCCATGTAGAGCGCCCTCTATTGGGCAAATTTCATCATGTGCTTTTAAAACGAGGAGGCAAACACCCAAGAGGCTGTGAATACACTGTTGCTAGGCAACTGGGAAAACAGACACCGAGCTTATGAGGCTAATAATTCAGCTAGCTAATATGTAGCTCTTAAGACATGCTGTGGAAATGAGACAGAAACTGAACATCAACAACATTTACCTCAGATGTGATTTGAAACTGGACATTGTGTGTGTGTGTGTGTGTGGGTGTGTGTGTAAGGAGTCTCCAGTGTCAGTGCTGTGTATGAAGAGAGAGAGAATAAAGAGAGACTGCTGAGGGGACGAGTGTTTATAGCTGAAGAGAGAGAGAATAAAGAGAGACTGCTGAGGGGACGAGTGTTTATAGCTGAAGAGAGAGAGAATAAAGAGAGACTGCTGAGGGGACAAGTGTTTATAGCTGAAGAGAGAGAGAATAAAGAGAGACTGCTGAGGGGACGAGTGTTTATAGCTGAAGAGAGAGAGAATAAAGAGAGACTGCTGAGGGGACGAGTGTTTATAGCTGAAGAGAGAGAGAGAATAAAGAGAGACTGCTGAGGGGACGAGTGTTTATAGCTGAAGAGAGAGACAGAATAAAGAGGGACTGCTGAGGGGACGAGTGTTTATAGCTGAAGAGAGAGAGAATAAAGAGAGACTGCTGAGGGGACGAGTGTTTGTAGCTGAAGAGAGAGAGAATAAAGAGAGACTGCTGAGGGGACGAGTGTTTATAGCTGAAGAGAGAGAGAATAAAGAGAGACTGCTGAGGGGACGAGTGTTTATAGCTGAAGAGAGAGAGAGAATAAAGAGAGACTGCTGAGGGGACAAGTGTTTATAGCTGAAGAGAGAGAGAATAAAGAGAGACTGCTGAGGGGACGAGTGTTTATAGCTGAAGAGAGAGAATAAAGAGAGACTGCTGAGGGGACGAGTGTTTATAGCTGAAGAGAGAGAATAAAGAGAGACTGCTGAGGGGACGAGTGTTTCTAGCTGAAGAGAGAGAGAATAAAGAGAGACTGCTGAGGGGACGAGTGTTTATAGCTGAAGAGAGAGAGAATAAAGAGAGACTGCTGAGGGGACGAGTGTTTATAGCTGAAGAGAGAGAATAAAGAGAGACTGCTGAGGGGACGAGTGTTTATAGCTGAAGAGAGAGAATAAAGAGAGACTGCTGAGGGGACGAGTGTTTATAGCTGAAGAGAGAGAGAATAAAGAGAGACTGCTGAGGGGACGAGTGTTTATAGCTGAAGAGAGAGAGAATAAAGAGAGACTGCTGAGGGGATGAGTGTTTATAGCTGAAGAGAGAGAGAATAAAGAGAGACTGCTGAGGGGATGAGTGTTTATAGCTGAAGAGAGAGAGAATAAAGAGAGACTGCTGAGGGGACGAGTGTTTATAGCTGAAGAGAGAGAATAAAGAGAGACTGCTGAGGGGACGAGTGTTTATAGCTGAAGAGAGAGAGAATAAAGAGAGACAGCTGAGGGGACGAGTGTTTATAGCTGAAGAGAGAGAATAAAGAGAGACTGCTGAGGGGACGAGTGTTTATAGCTGAAGAGAGAGAGAATAAAGAGAGACTGCTGAGGGGACGAGTGTTTATAGCTGAAGAGAGAGAGAATAAAGAGAGACTGCTGAGGGGACGAGTGTTTATAGCTGAAGAGAGAGAGAATAAAGAGAGACTGCTGAGGGGATGAGTGTTTATAGCTGAAGAGAGAGAGAATAAAGAGAGACTGCTGAGGGGACGAGTGTTTATAGCTGAAGAGAGAGAATAAAGAGAGACTGCTGAGGGGACGAGTGTTTATAGCTGAAGAGAGAGAGAATAAAGAGA
>JAUCMX010000004.1:1082453-1089953 GCA_033459395.1 Hemibagrus guttatus
CACACACACACACACACACACACACACACACACAAACTGTTTTGGCAATCTGGACTTTAATTTAATATATATGTAGTTAATGAATCAGAATACACATCAATAACACACACAAAAACACACACACACACACACACACACACACACACACACAGCCAAATGGCTAAACTTACAGATGGGTCCCAGCTCCTCCAGACAGTCAAAGGAACACACACCTGTAGAACCTAGTGTAGCACACAGCTAAACACACACACACACACACACACACACACACACACACACACACTACATTACTTCATTTAAATAGACATGACTGTATAATGTACATTATGTTACTTTGCTATGAATAGATTTTATGCTAAATAGCCCGAAGCAAGCAGGTGAGCTAGCGGCGCTGTTCAGTGTGTATGACATTAACTAGCTACACGGTTACCATGACAGGCACTAAGCCCCGCCTCCTGTCCTCCTGAATGGCTCTCTGTAGGGTTTCTCCACGCAGCGAGAACTTCTCATCTGTCTCCAGAAACCTGATCTTCACCAGAGAGATCAAGCCAGCCTTCTCCACTGAGGAGTGAGCCTTCACACACACACAAACACACACACTTAATTTACATGATTTTAACTTTTAATTATGCGCATATTAATGAGGGTGCTGTAGAGTGTGGTGTGAGTACCTGGTCTGAGGCGTAGGCGATGAGGGTGGAGTTCAGCGTGGACTCGTCCATGTCGGTGTGTGTGTCGCTGAAGGCGTCTGTGTGTGTGTCTGTAGGAGAGCTTCTGCTCTTCATCTGCAGGATTTTATCTTTACGAGAAGCGAGAAGGGCAACCAGTGTGCACTCACTCACCGTACTCTAACACACACACACACACACACACACACACACACACACACACATATATATAACACAAAACACTGTAAAACTTCCCAACACTGGTGTGTTGTGTGTGTGTGTGTGTGTGTGTGTGTGTGTGTGTGTGTGTGTGTGTGTGTGTGTACCTGCAGTATCCCTCCTCCACGGCTCTCTGAATGATGATGAAGGAAATGATCTGGCAACCCTAGTGCTTTACACAGCCAATCCATCACACACATCTCCAACTCTGTACAAGCAGGACTTGATGCCTATAACACACACACACACACACACACACACACACACATACACACACACACACCCACACACAAACACACCCACACACACACAGGCATATAATAAGTTTATTCAAAACTTGTTAGTCAGTACACAGGAAAGATTCAGAGATAGATGTATGTACAGATGAGTATGTACGATACTCTTGTGTGTGTGTGTGTGTGTGTGTGTGTGTGTGTGTGTGTGTGTGTTACCCAGGTGAAGCCAAGGCAGTTGATGGCGTCTGCTAGCATGTCTCCCAGCAGTGATGGCCATGAGGTCAGAGCAGGAAAATACGCATGCATGTGGGGACTCTGCCAATGGACAACCTACACACACACACACACACACACACACCACACACACACACACACACACACACACACACACACACAGCTGTGAGCTTCTTGTTGGAGAGAACTTGGAGAGAGGTTGAGTGGACGGATGAAGGATGATTGATGAGGGATGAGAGATGTGGGATGAGGGATGAGTGATGAGGGATGAGTGATGAAGGATGAGTTATGAGGGATGAGCAATGAGTGATGACGGGTGAGGGATGAGTTATGAAGGATGAGCGATGAGAGTTGAATGATGAAAGATGAGTGATGAAGGATGAGGGATGATTGATGAGGGATGAGTGATTAGGTATGAGGAATGGAGGATGGAGGATGAAGGATGAAGGATGAGGGATGAGTGATGAGTTATGAGGGATGAGAGTTGAGGGATGGAGGATGAGTGATGAGTGATGAGGGATGAGTGATAGGTATTGAGTGATGACAGATGAGGGATGAGTTATGAGTGATGATTTATGAGGGATGAGAGTTGAGGGATGAGTGATACGTGTTGAGTGATGAGGGATGAGAGTTGAGGGATGAGTGATAGAGGATGAGGGATGAGTAATGAGCGATGAGTGATGAGGTATGTGGGATATGTGTTGAGTGATGACAGATGAGGGTTGAATTATGAGTGATGAGTTATGAGAGTTGAGGGATGGAGGATGACGGATGATCGCAATGAGGGATGAGTGATGAAGTATGAGATATGAGGGATGAGTTATGAGGGATGAGTTATGAGGGATGATTGATGAGGGATGAGTGATACGTGTTGAGTGATGACGGATGAGGGATGAATTATGAGTGATGAGTTATGAGGGATGAGAGTTGAGGGATGAGTGATGAGGGATATGTGTTGAGTGATGACAGGTGAAGGATGAGTTATGAGGGATGAGAGTTAAGGGATGGAGGATGAGGGATGAGCAATGAGGGATGAGTGATGAGGGATGAGTGATGAGGGATGAGTGATGGATGAGGGATGAGTGATGAGGGATGAGTGATACGTGTTGAGTGATGAGGGATGAGTTATGAGTGATGAGTTATGAGGGATGAGGGATGAGAGTCAAGGGATGGAGAATGAGGGATGAGTGATGAGGGATAAGCAATGAGGGAGTTATGAGTTATGACTGATGAGTTATGAGGGATGAGAGTATGAGTGATGAGGGATACATGTTGAGTGATAACGGATGAGGGATGAGTTATTAGTGATAACTTATGAGGCAAGAGAGCTAAGGGATTGAGGATGAGGGATGAGGTATGAGTGATATGTGTTGAGTGATGAGGGATGAGAGATGAGGGATGAAGGATGAGGGATGAGCAATGAGGGATGAGTGATGCGTGTTGAGTGATGATGGATGAGGGATGAGTTATGAGTGATGAGGGATGAGGGATGAGTGATGCGTGTTGAGTGATGACGGATGAGGGATGAGTTATGAGTGATGAGTTATGAGGGATGAGAGTTGAGGGATGAGTGATGAGGGATATGTGTTGAGTGATGACAGGTGAAGGATGAGTTATGAGGGATGAGAGTTAAGGGATGGAGGATGAGGGATGTGCAATGAGGGATGAGTGATGAGGGATGAGTGATGAGGGATGAGTGATGGATGAGGGATGAGTGATGAGGGATGAGTGATACGTGTTGAGTGATGAGGGATGAGTTATGAGTGATGAGTTATGAGGGATGAGGGATGAGAGTCAAGGGACGGAGAATGAGGGATGAGTGATGAGGGATAAGCAATGAGGGAGTTATGAGTTATGACTGATGAGTTATGAGGGATGAGAGTATGAGTGATGAGGGATACATGTTGAGTGATAACGGATGAGGGATGAGTTATTAGTGATAACTTATGAGGCAAGAGAGCTAAGGGATTGAGGATGAGGGATGAGGTATGAGTGATATGTGTTGAGTGATGAGGGATGAGAGATGAGGGATGAAGGATGAGTGATGAGGGATGAGGGATGAGTGATGCGTGTTGAGTGATGATGGATGAGGGATGAGTTATGAGTGATGAGGGATGAGCAATGAGGGATGAGTGATGAAGGATGAGGGATGAGTGATGCGTGTTGAGTGATGATGGATGAGGGATGAGTTATGAGTGATGAGGGATGAGGGATGAATGATAAAGGATGAGGGATGGAGGATGAGGGATGAGTGATGAGGGATGAGTGATAAAGGATGAGTGATGGAAGATGTGGGATGAGTGATGCGTGTTGAGTGATGATGGATGAGGGATGAGTTATGAGTGATGAGGGATGAGGGATGAGCAATGAGGGATGAGTGATGAAGGATGAGGGATGAGTGATGCGTGTTGAGTGATGATGGATGAGGGATGAGTTATGAGTGATGAGGGATGAATGATAAAGGATGAGGGATGGAGAATGAGGGATGAGTGATGAGGGATGAGTGATAAAGGATGAGTGATGGAAGATGTGGGATGAGGGATGAAGGATGAAGGATGAGTGATATGTGATAAGTGATGAAGAATGAGTGATGGAGGATGAGTGATAAGTGCACTGACCCCAGGCATGATGATGTTCTCCATGTCCTGCATGATGGTGTCCCATGACTCCGGCTCATGAGGAGCTTCATCAGGAAGCTGGGACTTCATAAAGCCTGGCTGAACATCTGGGAGAACACGCCTCTGTCTGATCTCCGTCAGGTACTGACAGATATAATCCACCATCTCCTTCCCTAACACACACACACACACACACACACACACACACACACACAGTGTCTGAGGTTTAACATGGTGTATGTGTTTATTCATCTCACACTCCCCTGTTCGTCTCAGTGACACTGCAGTAAAACAGGCTGCTAAAAGATTCATTTTCATCGCTTTAAATTTAAACTCAGTTTCTTTTACGTAAAAAGGCTAAAACTTTTCATTTTAATTATTTTAGTAATCATTTATATACAATTAGCGTAAACATTAGTTTTGTTACAGGTGTAGGCCCTGTGTTGGGCCACTAGGGGGAGTTTCCAGCAGGGGTTGTGTTTTGTCATGTTATGTCATTGTTTGTCATGTCATGTGTTTTGTTTCAGCCCCGCCTTCTCCTATTGTTTCCTGATTGAGGTTCACCTGTTCCTAATGTTTGTCCTGATTATGTTTTGTATTTATAGAGGCCTTTTGCCAGGGTTCGGGGCTGGTCGTCGTCTTTATGTAGCGTTTACGTGTGATGTTGGTCTCGTGTTTACGTTTGCTTGTTTTTTAGTTAAATAAACCCCTGTCTTTGTCTATCTGCGCTCTGGGTCTGTTACTTCTTACCATGGACTCCGGAAAACGTGACAATTTTAGCCTCAGGAAATATTTTTAAGAATTGCTTTTTAATAAAAAATAATGTTTTTCTTATCGCAATTAGTTTTGAATTTTATTCTAATTAGATTTTTTTAAAAGCAAACAGTTAGAATAAATAAAATAATCATTATTATTGAAATTGCTGTTCATGTATTTTAGTACGAAAATGTCTCAATAAAAATCTTTTACATTTTTCATTTGTTAAATAAAAACATTAGAATAAAATAGACATAAGAGAAAAATACGTTAGGATGATGTTATTAATTAGTAATAAATTATTATTAATAATATTAATAAATTAATTAATAATTAAACACAAATTTATATTATATTATGTAAAATAAAAATGTTATTAAAACTCATGTTAACATTAGTTTCATATTTCACATTAATATTACTTTCAGGAGTTTTTCTGACAATTAAATTTTTTTTTAATCAAAATAAGTTTTATTTATAATGTATGTTATTTAAATAATGTCTAACAATTTAAAATAATAATTAATAATAATGTTGAATTGAATTGAATGTGTAATATTTTTAATATTTTAGTTATTCTAAAATCATCATTATATTATGTTTTTATAATTAAAGTTTTTTAAATTAAATAAATGATATAAAATATTTTGAGCAGCGTGTGTGTGTGTGTTTGTTTTACCTCTGCGTGTGTATTCCTCCGCCTGCATAATCCCTTGCTCTTTCTGTGTCCTGATGAATTGCTGGATGTGTGTGCGAGTGTGTGTGAGAACATTATATAGTGACCCCAGACCACTTCACGCACACACACACACACACACACAAACACACAGAGCCTGTTGGTGACGTGAAGCTGCGTTTATTCTGCGCTTCACCTGTTTGATGAGGATGATGAGGTTTCTTCCAGTTAAACAGGAGAAGAATACACTGTTTGATGAAACACACTGCGGTCAGCAAGGTGTACACACACTGTGGGAAAACATCATGTGTGCAGGGTGACATTAGAATAACACACACTGATGAAATTTTCCCTAAACGTGCCCTAAATGTCCTACTAACGTGTGAGAGACGTCAGCATTACCCACAATGCCTGTGGGACTGCGTCAGATTTCTGTTCTCATATCCAACACTTTCTTTAACGATCAGATTTTTGGTCATCAAGCACCAGAGGTTATGGTCACATCGTTGCTATGGTTACAATAAGGTAACATGCTGTACTTCCTCACTAGTGCTAGTCACATTTCTGGCATTTGGCAGACTTACATTTTATCTCATTTTATACAACTGAGGGCAGCTTGGTGGTCCTGGGATTTGAACTCAGAACCTTCTGATCAGTAGTCCAACACCGTAACCACGAAGCTACCACAACCCCTCAGTTACCCATATGATTATGTAAATGTCTAGACAAAATGGTAGATGAAGCAACAGAATGACATTTCTCAAAACCCAAGACACTCAAGACACTTCACCGCATGCTGCATGCTAGTCACACAAGCTAGTTGGCACGTTAGCATCCTGACGAGGTCACAGAGGTCATGTTTGTACTATAAGGAATAATTTTTTTTTTTATTTGATCAAATGATCGTATTGGTGTGTTTGCAGTAAAAACCAGTTGAACCAGTGCGCTTTACCTTTTTAACTAGTACTAGTTACCAAGGCTGTGGGTTAGTCGCTAACTTTACGGACCAGTTGAGGGAAAGCTGTTGTCCGGAAAACAAGAAACATGGAGGCAGAAAGACATCGCTGATATTTTACTGCTGCCACCACTTGACCACTGGAGTCCCGTGGCTTAGTGGTGCTCTCTGCTGCTGTGGATAGATCTGATTGGTCAGCCTGTGACCCAGGGGACTGCTGTGGATAGATCTGATTGGTCAGCCTGTGACCCAGGGGACTGCTGTGGATAGAACCACTTGGAGACCATCACACTGTCTCTGAACTGCTGTTGCATTGGTGCTTTACTGTTGTGTAAAGTTTGAGGTTTATTGGTCAGGGGTTTAGTGATGTGTGATGTGAGAGCGGCGGTCAGGGTGTCAGGGCCTGTCCAGAGGGAAGGGCTTTAGGGTTAAAGATCAGAATTCATGGTCAGGATTTAGGTATCAGGTTTATGGGGGCAAAAGGTTAAGGTTTAAGTGTGAACCTGCAGGTTATGGCTTGTGGTTGTCATGGCAATAAGATTAAAAAAAAAACAAAAAAAAAAACACCCAACACTGTCCGCTGCTGTCACATCAACCAGATGGTGAGATGAGGTGTGTGTGTGTATGTGTAAGGGTTAGAGTTAAAGTAAAGTAAATGAAACACAGCCATGAAGTGACTGAAACACACACACACACACACACACACACACACACACACACTCCAGCTACGTTTATTCCACACTCCGTCTGGTCACATTCCATTCAGGTTTATTTAGAAACAAGTTCAAGGTTCACATAAACACAGCTGAGTGGAAAAAACACACACCTGTCCCTTAACCCCTAACCCCTACAGCTGCCACGCCCTAGTAAGAGTATTCTCTACACAGGGACTGGACACTAACATACTGAAATGCATTGTGGGATTTCACAAGTGCACTAATGCTTCATCTCCCAAACTAAGTGCACTAGGTAGTGAACAGGGCACGGGGTTGGATTGGTGGACAGATGCGTCTGTTTAAAAATTCAACAAAAAAACATTAGTGTGTGTGTGAGAGAGAGAGAAAAAGTCTCTGAGAAATCAGATGTGTGTGTCAATATGAAATTTGAAAATAATTATAGAATTGTCTTAAATAATGCC
>JAUCMX010000004.1:1094953-1134953 GCA_033459395.1 Hemibagrus guttatus
GCCTGTAGGTTTAGTTGTGTGATATGGTGAGATGAGGTGTGTGTGTGTGTGTGTGTGTGTGTGTGTACCTGTAGGTTTAGTTGTGTGAGATGGTGAGATGAGGTGTGTGTGTGTGTGTGTGTGTGTGTGTGTGTGTGTGTGTGTGTGTGTACCTGTAGATTTAGTTGTGTGATATGGTGAGATGAGGTGTATGTGTGTGTGTGTGTGTGTGTGTACCTGTAGGTTTAGTTGTGTGAGATGGTGAGATGAGGTGTGTGTGTGTGTGTGTGTGTGTGTGTGTGTGTGTGTACCTGTAGATTTAGTTGTGTTAGATGGTGAGATGAGGTGTGTGTGTGTGTGTGTGTGTGCCTGTAGGTTTAGTTGTGTGATATGGTGAGATGAGGTGTGTGTGTGTGTGTGTGTGTGTGTGTACCTGTAGGTTTAGTTGTGTTAGATGGTGAGATGAGGTGTGTGTAGGTGTGTGTGTGTGTGTGTGTGTGTGTGTGTACCTGTAGGTTTAGTTGTGTGAGATGGTGAGATGAGGTGTGTGTGTGTGTGTGTGTGTGTACCTGTAGGTTTAGTTGTGTTAGATGGTGAGATGAGGTGTATGTGTGTGTGTGTGTGTACGTGTAGGTTTAGTTGTGTTAGATGGTGAGATGAGGTGTGTGTGTGTGTGTGTGTGTGTTTGTGTGTGTGTACCTGTAGGTTTAGTTGTGTGATATGGTGAGATGAGGTGTGTGTGTGTGTGTGTGTGTGTACGTGTAGGTTTAGTTGTGTTAGATGGTGAGATGAGCTGTGTGTGTGTGTGTGTGTGTGTGTGTGTGTGAGAGTGTGTTGACCTTTGTCTCATGTGTGTGTGTGGTGGTGTTCTCCTCCTCTTCCTCCTCTTCTTCTTCTTCCAGTCTCGCTCGCTTCAGTGAGGGTTCGTCACTCACCACCGTCTCTTCTGCTACATCTGTGGCTGGAACGGTCAACACTAAACACACACACACACACACAAACACACACACACACACACAAATATATCTTAATTACTACACACGTGCAATGTATACAAGAACCCTGAGCTAAAGATATACAGATGTAACGCTAATCATATACTAGCTGCTAATTAATGATTAATAAACACACACACGTGTGTTTGTGACATCACCGTGTGATTTCAGACCTTGTTGCCCATCAGGCATGGTGACTATTATGGGCTGGTTGATGGCTCCGCCCCCTTGCAGGTTTCCCAATTGAATGCCATCAGTTACTATGGTGATGACCTGCTGACCTCCAGAGGTCATGACCTGCTGGATGGCGCCGTCAACGGAGTCTGCGGTCACTACCTCCTCAGTGGCCATCACTACACAAACACAAACACACACACACACATACACACACACACACACACACGACTGAGCTGATAAATACATAGACCACCTGGTAACACTCACACACACCAGGAAGCTGCTAAAACACACAGTGTATATCTCACACACACAATGTAAGTCAGACTAACACAAATAACATGCACACAACTGTTACACACACACAGTGACACACAATCACACAATCACTGTCATACACACTACATGTGTGCTACACTGGGTTTTTTAAGTGTGTGTTCCTTTGACTGGAGCTGGAACCCATATGTAAGTCATTTGGTTTTCTTTATCATACGATATCTGTGTGTGTGTGTATGTGTGTGTGTGTGTGTGTGTCTTTAGATGTCACATGATTGTACTGAGGCAGAAATGGAGAGGATATTAGAGACGCTGCTTTGATGAGACAAAGAGGGTTTTCAAAGAAATATCGGGGATGATAATGGAGGTCAGAGAAAATGAAACTATTTCAACTTAATAATCACACACACACACACACACACACACGAACACACACACACACACACACAGACATCAAAAGTACATACCAGAACAAAGGCATTCATTCTGTGTGTGTGTGTGTGTGTGTGTGTGTGTGTACCTGTAGGTTTAGCTGTGTTAGATGGTGAGATGAGGCCGGTCAGGTTGACCACTCCCCCTGGGCCGATGATGAACTGAGGTGACGCAGTGTGGATGGTCAGCATGTCGGGACTCTCGGGGTTTGTGTTGATTTGGTTCTGCATCGCCACCTGCATCACATCAACACTAATAACTACACCTGGAACATTCACGCTGTTAACACCACAACACTGTACTTCCTGAGGAACCTACAGTGACTCCACAGCTCAAGCAATGCTTTGGTGCTGCTACGGTAATGCTAAGTGGGCAGTATGTTATAACGTGAGGTTGTACAGGAATCTCTCACTGGTTGCTATTTGATCCTCAGTGGTTGCTAGGGTGTTGCTAGGTGGTTGAGATGGCGGTGGTTGCTAAGGTGCTGCTAGGTGGTTGAGATGGCGTGGTTGCTAAGGTGCTGCTAGGTGGTTGAGATGACAGTGGTTGCTAGGTGGTTGAGATGACAGTGGTTGCTAGGTGGTTGAGATGACAGTGGTTGCTAGGTGGTTGAGATGGCAGTGGTTGCTAGGTGGTTGAGATGGCAGTGGTTGCTAGGTGGTTGAGATGGCAGTGGTTGCTAGGTGGTTGAGATGACAGTGGTTGCTAGGTGGTTGAGATGACAGTGGTTGCTAGGTGGTTGAGATGGCAGTGGTTGCTAGGTGGTTGAGATGGCAGTGGTTGCTAGGTGGTTGTACTAGTATCTTGCTTGTGAGAGTATCTCAGGTGGTTACTGTAGAGTTTCTAGGTGATAGTAATGGTAATGGTTTTGGGAGGGGGGTTGTTAGGTTAGGGTTAGTGGTATTTGCAGTGGTATTTCTGCTGTGTGTGTGTGTGTGTGTGTGTGTGTGTGTGTGTGTGTGTTTGTGTGTGTGTTTGTGTGTGTTAGTCTAACACCTGCAGGATTTCCGCCAGGTCCTCGTTGTTGTTGTCAAGCGCAATATCGAGTGCCGTTTTTCCGAATTTACTCTGAGCGTGAACATCAGCACCGAACCTCAGCAGCAGCGCCACCACGTCTCCGTGTCCATGTTCCACTGCCCAGTGCAGAGCCGTCATCTTCAGCATGTCCTTAGCATTCACGTCTGCACCATGCTACACACACACACACACACACACACACACACACACAATGCAGTCACTGTTCGTCAGTCAGTCAGGATGAAAGCACAGGAAGTGGTTTATTCTGTTTATTCTGTAATGGAGAAATTGCTGCTCTCTAAAACAGACAAATCCATGAGTGCATGTAACATCAAAGCTACTCTGACGTCTTATTATGCACTTCTACACTTTATCACACACACATACAAACACACACATGCACACACACACATGCACACACACACACACACGTAAAAAAACGTTGATATTATACTCTACAACACAACTAAGTTAACAATGTACAAGATTAAAGGTTCAATTCATGCTTTACATTTGTGGTTGACTGTGTGTGTGTGTGTGTGTGTGTGTGTGTGTGTGTGGTGAAGGGTTAACACCTTGTTAAAAAACGTCATTAACGAGAACGACAGTGACTTCCTGTATAACGATGATGTCCAACCACCCCCTTTAAACTGTAGGCCCCACCCCTTTTACCTGCAGCAGCATCTCTACGATGGAGGCGTGGCCTTCCGAGGCAGCCATGTGCAGAGGTGTTCGGTCCACTTTTGTCCGAGCGTCTCGACTGACGCCGGCGCGCAGCAGCACTTCAGTGGTGGAGTAGTGACCGTACTGAGCAGAGAGGTGGAGCGGTGATGTTCCCAGCTACACACACACACACACACACACATTATTAACAACCTAACATCATTAAAAGTAAACAGCCAAGGTAATTCCTCATGTTGTTGTGTGCTTGTTATGTTATCCTATGTGGTTACTAGAGTGTTGCTTGGTGGCTACAGTGGTATCTTGGGGCGTGTCTACTTGGTTACACGGTGGATGAGATGGTTAATAAAACTTTGCTCTGTGGTTGCGAAGGTTTATAAAAGGTTACTCGGTGGATGAGATGGCTAATAAAAGGTTACTCGGTGGATGAGATGGTTAATAAAAGGTTACTCGGTGGATGTGATGGTTAATAAAAGGTTACTCGGTGGATGAGATGGCTAATAAAAGGTTACTCGGTGGATGAGATGGCTAATAAAAGGTTACTCGGTGGATGTGATGGTTAATAAAAGGTTACTCGGTGGATGTGATGGTTAATAAAAGGTTACTCGGTGGATGAGATGGTTAATAAAAGGTCACTCGGTGGATGAGATGGTTAATAAAAGGTTACTCGGTGGTTATGATGGTTAATAAAAGGTTACTCGGTGGATGAGATGGCTAATAAAAGGTTACTCGGAGGATGAGATGGTTAATAAAAGGTTACTCGGTGGATGAGATGGCTAATAAAAGGTTACTCGGTGGTTGTGATGATTAATAAAAGGTTACTCGGTGGTTGTGATGGTTAATAAAAGGTTACTCGGTGGATGAGATGGTTAATAAAAGGTTACTCGGTGGTTATGATGGTTGATAAAAGGTTACTCGGTGGTTATGATGGTTGATAAAAGGTTACTCGGTGGTTATGATGGTTAATAAAAGGTTATTCGGTGGATGAGATGGTTAATAAAAGGTTACTCGGTGGTTATGATGGTTAATAAAAGGTTACTCGGTGGATGTGATGGTTAATAAAAGGTTACTCGGTGGTTATGATGGTTAATAAAAGGTTACTCTGTGGTTATGATGGTTAATAAAAGGTTACTCGGTGGTTATGATGGTTAATAAAAGGTTACTCGGTGGTTATGATGGTTAATAAAAGGTTACTCGGTGGTTGTGATGGTTAATAAAAGGTTACTCGGTGGATGAGATGGTTAATAAAAGGTTACTCGGTGGATGAGATGGTTAATAAAAGGTTACTCGGTGGATGAGATGGTTAATAAAAGGTTACTCGGTGGATGAGATGGTTAATAAAAGGTTACTCGGTGGATGAGATGGTTAATAAAAGGTTACTCGGTGGATGAGATGGTTTATAAAAGGTTACTCGGTGGTTATGATGGTTAATAAAAGGTTACTCGGTGGTTATGATGGTTAATAAAAGGTTACTCGGTGGTTATGATGGTTAATAAAAGGTTACTCGGTGGATGAGATGGTTAATAAAAGGTTACTCGGTGGTTGTGATGGTTAATAAAAGGTTACTCGGTGGTTATGATGGTTAATAAAAGGTTACTCGGTGGATGAGATGGTTTATAAAAGGTTACTCGGTGGTTATGATGGTTAATAAAAGGTTACTCGGTGGATGAGATGGTTAATAAAAGGTTACTCGTTGGTTATGATGGTTAATAAAAGGTTACTCGGTGGATGTGATGGTTAATAAAAGGTCACTCGGTGGATGAGATGGTTAATAAAAGGTTACTCGGTGGTTATGATGGTTAATAAAAGGTTACTCGGTGGTTGTGATGATTAATAAAAGGTTACTCGGTGGATGTGATGGTTAATAAAAGGTTACTCGGTGGATGAGATGGTTAATAAAAGGTTACTCGGTGGATGAGATGGTTAATAAAAGGTTACTCGGTGGATGAGATGGTTAATAAAAGGTTACTCGGTGGTTTGAGATGGTTAATAAAAGGTTACTCGGTGGATGAGATGGTTAATAAAAGGTTACTCGGTGGTTATGATGGTTAATAAAAGGTTACTCGGTGGATGAGATGGTTAATAAAAGGTTACTCGGTGGTTATGATGGTTAATAAAAGGTTACTCGGTGGATGTGATGGTTAATAAAAGGTTACTCGGTGGATGTGATGGTTAATAAAAGGTTACTCGGTGGATGAGATGGTTAATAAAAGGTTACTCGGTGGATGTGATGGTTAATAAAAGGTCACTCGGTGGATGAGATGGTTAATAAAAGGTTACTCGGTGGATGAGATGGTTAATAAAAGGTTACTCGGTGGATGAGATGGTTAATAAAAGGTTACTCGGTGGATGAGATGGTTTATAAAAGGTTACTCGGTGTTTATGATGGTTAATAAAAGGTTACTCGGTGGTTATGATGGTTAATAAAAGGTTACTCGGTGGATGAGATGGTTAATAAAAGGTTACTTGGTGGATGAGATGGTTAATAAAAGGTTACTCGGTGGATGTGATGGTTAATAAAAGGTTACTCGGTGGATGAGATGGTTTATAAAAGGTTACTCGGTGTTTATGATGGTTAATAAAAGGTTACTCGGTGGTTATGATGGTTAATAAAAGGTTACTCGGTGGATGAGATGGTTAATAAAAGGTTACTCGGTGGATGAGATGGTTAATAAAAGGTTACTCGGTGGATGAGATGGTTAATAAAAGGTTACTCGGTGGATGAGATGGTTAATAAAAGGTTACTCGGTGGATGAGATGGTTAATAAAAGGTTACTTAGTCGTTGCTATGGTAGTTATAAAGGCTTCTAGTAAACTAGCTCACATAAATCATTCTGTCATTTTGTCATTAACATTACCAGAGCTAGCTACCCAGCACAGCACACAGGTTCTGTGGTGTCAAGGTAAGATGTTGTCATCTTGTAATCTTTATGTGATTTGGTTAGTGACATCACCAACAGGGTGCATGTGAAGCTCCGCCCCTTAATCAGTTTTTATACAGAGGTACAGCCACAGTTATAGAATTTATACATCACACTGTAGAGTTCAGGGGCAGAAACAGTTACAGCTAGCCATGATGATGATGATGATGATGATGATGATGTCATCACTTACCCAGTCTGTGGTAAACGGAGCTCCGTTGGCCATGAGGATCCGGACTTCGTCATCCTGTCCAGAGCGAGCTGCCTCCAGCAACTTCTTCCCCAGATCCACCAGAGACATCTACACACACACACACACACACACACACACACACACACAGAATTACTCACTTGTTCCAAATCCTGTGTATCATACAAACTGTACATCATACAGGACAAATGAAACAGGAACAAAGAAAAAGCATTAAATTACATTTTTTCTTGATCAGGTTGACTTGTGCAGCTGCTCATTATACTAAAGAAATTGTATTTAAACAAAAACGTACAGTCTTGCTTTATAGAAAATCTGGAAATTATTCCTAGGTTTTATGATATTGTTTAAGTGTAAGGAAAATCTAATGCTAACACATTCACACACTGATACAGGTAGACATATTGTCCTTTATGTACTCTAGTACTACTGTGTACATTTGTAGAATATATAAACATACATTTCAGCTTTTATTTAAAAATATGTTCCAATCTAACAATGTACTTTGTTATGATTTTAAATACAATATCATTCATTTCATACATGCTATGGGTTTTAATAAGTATACACCAATCAGCCATAACATTATGACCACCTGCCTAATATTGTGTCGGTCCCCCTTTTGCTGCCAAAACAGCCCTGACCTGTCGAGGCATGGACTCCACTAGATCCCTGAAGGTGTGCTGTGGGCGTTTGATAGATACTGACCACTGCAGACCGGGAACACCCCACAAGAGCTGCAGTTTTGGAGATGTTCTGATCCAGTGGTCTAGCCATCACAATTTGTCCCTTTTGGTCAAACTCTCTCAAATCCTTACGCTTGTCCATTTTTCCTGCTTCTAACACATCAACTTTGAGGACAAAATGCTGCCTAATATATCCCACCCACTAACAGGTGCCATGATGAGGAGATCATCAGTCTTATTCACTTCACCGGTCAGTGGTCAGAATGTTATACCTGATCACTGTACATTATTCAGGTTTTATATATACCATAAGGCCAAAAGTATGTGCACCCTCTGCCCATCACACACTCATATGTACATGTTGAACATCTCTCTCCAGATTCCCACAAGATCCTGGAGTGTGGCTGTGGAGCTTTGTGTTCATTCAACATTCTGGACATGAGGAAATATATGAAATCTGAAATATTTTGGGGTCTATACTGATTTGTCCCTTTAAGAAGTCCAGCGACATGAAGAGAAAAGAACGAAGAAATAAATGAATCTGTCACCCAAACAACATCAAAACTATTTTATTTTAGCTCATTTTTATGCATATTTCGTGTACATATTCCACGTTTTATACCATTTAGTGTCCTCCCCCTGCTTAAACTGTACACTTCATGTTGATCTTCTCAACTGGAAGATTTTTTCCCCTGAATTCTGTGAAAAGTATCAAGAAACCAAAACTCTCCAATTAACAAAAAAGCACGATTAAAGCCAACAGAGACACGCCCAGTCACATTCCGTGCTCAGGACGAGCAACAAAAACAAAATATTATCCTACAATTCCTTCAGGAATCATGCTACGCTAGCTTACCTAGCAACAACATTTATCCTTTATATTGTCTTAAAGCAGAAACCTGGCTTCACCTTTTCAACTTTTTTTTTTTACCACTTATATAAAAAAAATATGAAAGAGAAACACTGATTTAATTTTAAAGAAGACTGTAAGTAAAACCGACACCACACATTTTAGCCTGTTAGCATGTTGCTAACTCATTAAAGCTAACGCTTAAGCTAAAGCTAGGCCTTAGTTTCAGTTCCCACAATCCCGCCGTTTATCTAAAGCAGCTACTAAAATCATTAATACTGAAATAAAAATCCAAATAATAAATTTAAGTCTGTTTGGAGTTTATAGGGAGGTGAAATGTCCGAAGTTAAAGTAATGAACAGGAAATCGGTAAGATATCGAGGCAAGTTTCCGGGGGAAGTGGAAATATTTTTTACCACCAAACAACACATCAACTTCCACATCCGGTGGAGCGCACGGCTCAAAAAAAATAACATCCACACTGACCTGGAAAAAGATTCACAACTTTTAATTAGATCGCGATTTCTCCCGAAAGCTCCGATCTCTTTTTCTTTCTTGTGTTTTAATGTAAAGATGAAACACCGAGCTGAAAATAACACTCACGATTCCTCCTCACTCCGCGCACTAGGTTTTTTTTTTTCCATTCACGCGGATGTGTACACGGCTCAGGGTTCCCTTTTTAACATTTATAGTCGTTTAACTTAAATTTCCTCTGATTTTTATTGAAGTTCTGACTAAAATGTGGACATGTAGAGTATGTTACAAAAACACGAACTCTTAAAAACATCATTATAGATCAAAAATGCTCTCAAAGTGAAGAAAACAAAGTCTTGCGCGCAGTGATACCGGGTGTAATGGCGGGCTGTGCTGCCAAACGTTACGATAATCATCTCTGCGTTTTTAAATAATAATAATAATAATTATTATTATTGTTATTATTATTGTGAAATTATACCGAAGATATATTTTGTTTTATGCTCAAATAATTAAGCGACACTAGATTAACTAGATTAAGCGACAAACATGATTGTTTAAATGAAGTAATAAATATTATTGTCCTTTGTAATTAACTTTAAATTGCTATACTGACACATTATTTCATACAGTAAATAAAGTGATCTGGCAATGTTTGAACATTTTAAAATAGATACAATATTTTTTAAATAATTAAAAGTTAGCTAAAGCTATGTAAGCTTTATTTATTAATTTTTAAACTTATTACCTCCACTGATTTTTAATATCTCAAGCTGGTGAACTCTATCCAGTATTTATTGACCAACATAGTTTGATTTGTAAATAGTTATATCCTCTAAAGTGGCTTTTGGTTTGATGTAAAAAAATAAATAAATAAATAAATTGTTCCAGCAAAATGATCAGCTTTTGTGTTGATCAAGACATAAGCATTTTTTTTTATTGTGAAACTTATACCTAGTGACTTTCTTTGGAATGTTTCAGGCCCCATATTTCTAGTTTTTTATGCAGTTATTATAGTAATCTTAAGACGTTGTGTTAGTATTTGAATATTTTTAATAATTTTTACTGTAATAATTTTATATGCATTCATTAGGTCATATCAGAAGACTGGCACAGCGTGTTGATGTAGATTTGCATTACTTGTGATATGCAGAAGTGTAATAAAGTCAGTTTTGTGAACATGAATTCAATGTGAGTTTCAGCTGAATCTATCATATTTTATTTTATTGTCTTAAAAGTCAACCTCGACCTTTCCAATATGGCCGACGGGTTGACGTATTTCGCTCGAATCATGAACTCGTGACTTTAAAAAAAATCAGCCAATCATAGGGATCGTGGGCGGGATTTGTTACTGGTTAAAAAAAATAATTAAATAAATAAATAAAACTTGTTCCGGGAATCAGCTGTAGCAGTTAGCAACTGTACCTCTTCTAGCTCGGCTAATGTATAAGTTAACATTATTAATGTTTTAGCTACTAGTATATAAAACTCGTAAAGTGTATATTGATTATCTGAGTGGATTGCAAGTTTATTAGAACCGCACAGGTTGTTTGTGAGTTAGCTTAGCGTGCTAGTTTTCTGATGCTAGGCTCTGGAGTGCTGTCTTTACACGGAGAGTTTGGCTACTTCCTGATTATTTACTTTAAAGAAACCTTGGGATTAACGACACTTTTGAAGGTCTGAAGGCAAAAACAGAACGAACACCTTTTGTTTTAATGTTTATAATGAGCTGTTGCTATTTATTTATTAGCAGTTCTGTGTAAGATCGAAGCATTAGCTAATGACAGCTATTGAGATTTGTTTACAAACAACAACACATCTGGATTCAACTTGAAGCCGCTTTGTTGTTGTCGATATGAAGCTGTAAGTGATTTCTGCAGTATCTGATGGTCTAAATGTGAGTTTTGTTTCCTTACAGCTGATGAGAATGTGAAGAAATTTGATTCTTATTGCTGAATTGAGAAATAAACCCTGAGCCTGAAGATGCCTGGAGTGGCTACAGGAGCCAAGGAGCTGTACCTCTCCACCTCACTGGGAGATCTGAACAAAAAAGCTGAGGTCAAACCGGATAAAACCAGCACCAAGCAGTAAGACTGACCGGAGTGTTTTCTAAAATAAAACACTGCTCGTTCTTCTGTTTTTACTGAGTCATGTATTGTTTGGACGGGGTCAGATTCCTGGACATAACGAACAGCCCTTACATATCTGCCTTTTCATATGACATGCTAACTTGTGTTGTGCTTCATTCGTAGGTCAATTCAATTTATTTGTATAGTGCTTTTAACAGTGGACAGTGTTTCAAAGCAGCTTTACAGAAGTTTAGAAACAGTGGGGAAAAAATGATAAAGTTTAAAGATATTGTATTATCCCTAATGAGAAGCCTGAGGTGAGGGCGGTGAGGAAAAACTCCCTGAGATGATATGAGGAAGAAACCTTGAGAGGAACCAGGCTCAGAAGGGAACCTCATCCTCATTTGGGTGACACAGGACAGTAAATATTGTAAATGTAAATAATGTCCTTTCTACCACAGCAACCAAGAGGAACTAATAGGTCAGTGTAGTTTCTGAGGTCATTATAGCACTAATTCCTTCCTGCTGAGGTCACATGACCGTAACTCAAAACCGAGAGAACGTCGTGCGCTGAAGAAAAGGCGTCATAATGTTTCCAGAGGTTTACACATGCTTTCTGAACTAAACAAAAATCTGAACTAAAATCCCAGTTCCTCTGATCTTCTTTACATCCACACACCTCCACACACCGCCACATAGAAAACGAATCCCTTCAGGATGGAGTGACAGAGGTAGTGACAGTTTGATTCATGTTACTGTAAAACATGACGTTATGGACCGAAGGTCTGGTTTATTTTTCACGGTGTGTGTGTTTCAGCTATGTTCAGAGCGCGTGTAAGCTCTTCAAAGCGGCAGAGGAGTGCCGTCTGGACCGAGACGAGGAGAAGGCCTACGTCCTGTACATGAAGTACCTGACCGTCCATGACCTCATTAAGAAGAGGCCGGACTTCAGACAGCAACAGGTGGGAAATAAATCGAGGCAAAATATTAGAAATTATTTACAAAACACGTGTAGAGAAAACAATATCTAATCTACAGTAATCTAACGGCAGTGTGTAAATGGAGTTAGTGTTTGTAGCCATGCATAAAACATCCTTAACTCTGATGATGAGGCGAACAAATTGTGATTTAATAGATTGATCAACCTGTTGGTTGTTGGAAAGAACAGCTGAATATCATTCCGTTTTACAAAAGATCAGCTGAACAGCTTGCAGCAGGATTAAAGGATCAGCTTGTGGGTTAATAAAGTGATCATCTTTCTGTTCATCAAAACAATAAACTGGATGTCTAATTACGAGCAGTACATCAGACTACTTTCATTTTAATCTAATCAGCATTTGTTTGAAATCTAATGATCATCTTTCGTTCTGATCTAATCATCTTTCGTTCTGATCTAATCATCTTTCGTTCTGATCTAATCATCTTTCGTTCTGATCTAATGATCAGCATTCATTTTGAACTGAACAAAATTCAGATTGTCCACAAATATCAGACGAACAGCTTTTGTTTTATCCGGATGATGAGCTGAAGCGTTTTGAACAAATGATCATCTGGTAGAACGATCATCTGTTCAGCTTTAGGTTTCCATTTTCCATCCCTGGAGTAACTGCTCCTTTTTGTTATTAGTCTTTTATTAATAAATGTGTGAGATGTACAGAACTGTGGAACAGTCTGTCACATGCAAACTAATGCAGTGTAGAAAAGATGAAATTTCTACATTATAAAATACTGAGCAGTGATGAACTACGCAAAGTCAGTTACATGTTGTTTTTCTGCTCATGCTGCAGGACTACTTCATGTCCATGCTCGGGCCATCCAGCTTTAAGAAGGCCATCGAGGAGGCGGAGAAACTCTCTGAGAGTCTGAGGTTCAGGTGCTGGTCACTCCACTCACTGCTGACTCCTATACTCTAATTCAGTATAATGACCACATAATCACCAATACCAGGAACGTGGACATGTCCCAAACCACCCCCCTATTCACTATGTAGGCACCATGTTCTCTAAAAGTGTTAATGTGCCCCATAGGAGTACCGCAGCTGCTGGGGCACGTCATTTATACACTAACCCACTGTGGTACTGTGAGATTTTATGATGTATATTATTAGACTCTCTAACTAGTGCACTGTGTAGTGAACAGGGTGTGGCTTAGACACAGTGTCTCTCTGACACTATGGATGCCTGAAGCTCACCTGTCCCCTCATCTGTCCCCACACCCGTCCCCTCACCTGTCCCCTCACCTGTCCCCTCACCTGTCCCCCACCTGTCCCCTCACCTATCTCTCACCTGTCCCCTCACCTATCTCTCACCTGTCCCCTCACCTGTCCCCTCACCTATCTCTCACCTGTCCCCTCACCTATCTCTCACCTGTCCCCTCACCTATCTCTCACCTGTCCCCTCACCTATCTCTCACCTGTCCCCTCACCTATCTCTCACCTGTCCCCTCACCTATCTCTCACCTGTCCCCTCACCTATCTCTCACCTGTCCCCTTACCTATCTCTCACCTGTCCCCTCACCTATCTCTCACCTGTCCCCTCACCTATCTCTCACCTGTCCCCTCACCTATCTCTCACCTGTGTTTCACCTGTCCCATCACTTGTTCCTTTATCTGCCCCCTCACCTGTCCCCTCACATTCCTTAACCTGTCCTCTCACCTGTTCCCTCACCTGTCCCTTTCACTTATCTCTCACTTGTCCCCTTACCTATCTCTCACCTGTCCCCTGACCTATCTCTCACCTGTCCCCTCACCTGTCCCCTGACCTATCTCTCACCTGTCCCCTGACCTATCTCTCACCTGTGTTTCACCTGTCCCATCACTTGTTCCTTTATCTGCCCCCTCACCTGTCCCCTCACATTCCTTAACCTGTCCCCTCACCTGTCCCCTCACCTGTCCCCTCACCTGTCCCCTCACCTGTCCCTTTCACTTATCTCTCACCTGTCCCCTCACCTATCTCTCACCTGTCCCCTCACCTATCTCTCACCTGTCCCCTCACCTATCTCTCACCTGTCCCCTCACCTGTCCCCTCACCTATCTCTCACCTGTGTTTCACCTGTCCCATCACTTGCTCCATTATCTGCCCCCTCACCTGTCCCCTCACATTCCTTAACCTGTCCCCTCACCTGTCCCCTCACCTGTCTCTCACCTGTTCCCTCACCTGTCCCTTTCACTTATCTCTCACTTGTCCCCTTACCTATCCTCTCGCAGGTATGAAGAGGAGGAGGTGCGGAAGAAGCTGGAGGAGAGAGAGAAGAGAGAGGAGAAAGAGAGACGAGAACAGAAAGCAGAAAATGACAAAGGCCGAGTGTCGACCAAAGGCCCGGAGAACAGAAAGGACAGCAAAAAGGTACAAAAGGTCAAAGGGCAACAATAACATGAGCAATAATTAATCAGACAGGGCGTGGCTTACACTGTGTTTATATCGTTTCTCTTACACAGGCTAAAGAACAGAACGAGTTGAAGAGTGTGATCCAGAACTCACCAGGTGTGTGTGTGTGTGTGTGTGCGCGTGCGTGCATATACAGAAAAGCTTGTTATATGCATAAATGATATCTTTCTCTCTCTCTCTCACTCTCTCACTCTCTAGCACCCCTGAGTGGGGGTATTAGTGCTCAGCAGTTGTACACTATGATGAAGGACCCTAGCCTGAGTGTGTTAGTGATGGACACACGAAAGAAAGACGACTTTGAGGAGTCACGCATGGCAGTGCCCAATCAAAGGTGCATCAGTGTTCCTGAGGAGGCCATCAGACCCGGGTGTGTACTCTCTCTCTCTCTCACACACACACACACACACACACACACACACACACAAATTAGTTCATCTATAAATAAGTGCACCTAGAAATATTAGCGTGTGTGTGTGTGTGTGTGTGTGTAGGATAACAGTGAATCAGATCGAGGTGAAGCTGCCAGCAGAGTCTCTGTCTCAGTGGAAACAGCGTGGCTTTGTTGATTACATCGTCCTGCTTGACTGGTTCAGCTCTGTAACTGACCTGAAACTGGGCACTACTTTACAGAGCCTGAAGGATGCATTATACAAGGTAGTAATAATAATAATAATAATAATAACTAGACATGTACATTTCCTGAAGAAAATGTATTATTATATTTAATAATATTATTATATATTATTATATATTATTATTATTATTATTATTATTATTATTATATTTAATAATATTATTATTGTATTATTATTATTATTATTATTATTATTATTGAGGATTGAAAATTCCGCCCATTCATTTCTATGGGAGTTTTTGGGGCGTTCCGAGGGGAATGGTGGGAATAACGTAATTCTGAACACCGTAATTCCGATCATAGCACATTTTCCCGAACAACCCGCACGAAATGATGCTTCATTCGTGGGTCTCCGACAAACGGTGCCAGACTAGTTAGCGGACAAATTTTTGTATGGAAGAAGAAGAAGCATGTCGAATAATAACAGTGTGCTTTTCAAGCACCGTTAATTAAAATGATGATGATGATGATGATAGCTTTTATGTGGTGCCTGAGAAAATTTCATGTCTCACTTTCTGTGTGTGTGTGTGTGTGTGTGTGTGTGTGTGTGTGTGTGTGTGTGTGTCTCTCAGTGGGACAGTGGGACGATCCTGCACACGGAGCCTCAGGTTCTAGAGGGAGGCTATGAGAACTGGCTGCTTTATTATCCAATGTTCACCAGCAATGCTAAGATCAGACCTCCACGCCAACACACACACCCCCTGGTACCAGAGTGTGAGTGTCCACACACACATACACACACTCTTGATTAGTACACACATTGCACTACCCCATCACCCCCTACATTTCCTTAAACTAGACCTAATTCACATAACTGACTGTCCACTTTATTAGGAACACTACCGTTAAGTGTGTCCGTGTGTTTGATGATGTCATCCCAAATCTTCTTCAGTGAATTTCAGCTACCCATGTCTGGAGGAGACTCCGCCCGAACCTGCAAGTGTGTGTGTGAAGGACAGTGTGGAAGACATACAATCTAATGGCACCGTAGACACAGACACAAATGGCAAGCCTGCTGCTCCTGATATAAACACACGCACACACACTCCCACACCAACCACACAGCCAACACACACGCCAACACCAAGCGTGTCCAGTGTTCCAAGTCCAAAGCAGCCTGCAGCTACCACAAAGACAATACCACAGGTAAACACACACACACACGCAGACACACACACTCATGCATGTGTGTACCTTGCCCAGACTTACTGCTGTGCAACTTATCATGTGTGTGTGTTTGTGTCTCCAGTTCGATAGATCAACCAAGCCAGTGGTTAAACCCTCAGTAAGTGGAAAGTCGAGCCTGGAGGGCGGGGCCAAAGAAGCTAAGGCCAAAGAAGGTGGGGATAAAGATGCTGCCGTTTCCCCGGTGACCAATGGCCCAGTGATTCCGGATCGTTCGGCCAAGCCGAACCTGGAGGAAAAAATTGGGAAAGAGGAAGAGGAGAAACGACAAAGAGAAGAAGAGGAGATGAAGAATAAGGAAGAGGAGGAGGAGGAAGAGAAGGACAAGAGGAAGAAATTGGAACGGCAAAAGGCAGAGGAAGAGGAGGAGAAAGCAGAGGAAGGAGATGAGAAAAGAAAGGGAGGAGTGAAGGATCAGACGCTGGATGCTCAGCTCAAGAGCATGTCTCTGGATTCTCCTCTGCCCCACACTGCTGTCTCAGATATAAAGGTGTGTGTGTGTGTGTGTGTGTGTGTGTGTGTGTGTGTGTGGTGTGTGTGTGTTGGAAGGGTCACTGACACACTCATACATACAGTGGTGTTTAGTGGTGCAGTGATGTACAGAAGTGCTGTTTCTGGGAACAGAATTATTGAATAACCAATGTATAATATTAATTTATTCGTGTGTGTGTGTGTGTGTGTGTGTGTGTGTGTGTTTGTTGCAGCGGGAACCTCTCACCCGTGCTCGAAGTGAGGAAATAGGAAGGGCGGTGCCTGGTCTACCTGAAGGCTGGATGAAGGTACAGAATTCACACACATGCACCATCCAGACCTGATTAACCCGAGTTTGATTCACAGTTCTTGATTCACTCACATTTGATTCATATAGACCTAATTGATTCATTTAGATTTGGTTTGTCTATACCTGATTTACCTTCACTTGATTCACACAGATCTGACTGATTCACCTAGGCCTAATTCACTCACATTGGATTTACATGGGTGTAGTTGATTTATCTATCTTCTTTCAGCTACATCTGATTCACATTTCACCTGTATTTGATTCATTTCACCTGTATTTGATTCATTTCACCTAGACTTGATTCACTAAGCAGACCTAATGAAGTGTGTTTATCCGTGTGTTTTCAGTTCCTGGACACGGTCACTGGGACATATCGGTATTATCACTCCCCCACCAATCGTGTGCATCTTTACCCCCCTGAGGTCACGCCTCCTGTCACACCTCCAGCCACACCCTCTAAGCCCAAACCCTGTGCTGAAACATCAGAGAAGGAGAAGGAAAAAGAGAAGGAACGAGAGAGCGAGAGAGAGAGAGAGCAGTCCAAACTCAAACGCTCATACTCTTCTCCTGATATCACCCAGGACCTCAACACAGAGACAGCCAGAAAACCCACACACACTCCCACAGTGAACAGAGAAACCAAGTACGCACACACACACCCACACTCAAAGGGAACAGAGAAACCAAGTACACACACATACACACAAGCATATAATATATATATATATATATATATAATATATATATTAATATATATATATAATATATATATATATATTTATATATATAAATTACACACACACACACACACAAAGTGAACAGAGAAACCAAGTACGCACGCACACACCCACACTCAAGGGGAACAGAGAAACCAAGTACACACACATACACACAAGCATATATATATATATATTACACACACGCACAGAGTGAACAGAGAAACCAAGCATACACACAAGCATATATATATATATATATATATATATATATATATATATATATATATATATATATATATATATATATATATATATATATATATATGTATATAATTACACACACACAAAGTGAACAGAGAAACCAAGCATACACACACGTGAGTGACACAGATTCAAATGTGAAAGTTCAGTCCTATTTCATATCGTATAGCTCCGCCCACCATGTATAGCCCTGCCCACATAACACTGCTATTTAATTTAAGTTTACATTTGTGTGTGTGTGTGTGTGTGTGTGATCAGACCCGTGATAGCCACTTCCTACGCTAAAGCTGAGATCGCCCGTCCATCTGCCGCTAAGATCCGAACCATGAACCCGGTGTTTGGCGGTCTGGGTCCGTGTCTAACAGGACTGCGGAATTTAGGAAACACCTGCTACATGAACTCCGTCCTGCAGTGTTTGTGCAACACTCCAATTATGGCTGATTATTTCAACAGGAACCGCTACCAGGAGGACATCAACAGGTACAGTGACATCTTGGTAGTGTTTGATCTGAAGATTGAATCTGGTAGATGATCCAGAAGATCCATGAGGAGTGTGATATAATCTAATACAGATCCTGAGAAAATGTGATCTTTTTCCCAACAGGTCGAATATCCTGGGCCATAAGGGTGAGGTAGCCGAGGAGTTCGGTTCAATTATGAAGGCTCTGTGGTCTGGTCAGTTCAAGTACATCAGCCCTCGAGACTTTAAAATCACCATCAGTAAAATTAATGACCAGTTCTCCGGCTGCGAGCAGCAGGACTCTCAGGAACTTCTACTGTTCCTGATGGACGGCTTACACGAGGATCTCAACAAGGTAACAGCTGCTCAGGAACCTTAAGACGTTTGTGTATGTGTTGGGGAAGTAACAACATCTGACCATATAATCAGTAATGCATGGTCCAGCCTGTCCAGTAGGCAACATCCAGTCTCGACTGTCTAATAGCCAGTGCCCAGTTCCAGTGTCTGATCTCTGCTACCTGATTATCAACAACCAATGATCAACTCTCGACTAGCCAGCACCTGATCCATACCACCTTGCAGTGCTCCAGGCCAGATCTTGAGTAGCCGGTACCGGACAATGATTACCCACTTGGAAGTGCTTGACCCACTATTACCCAGTGGACATTGTCCAGTATTGATTATCTAATAGCCGGTACATGAGTTTGATCTCTCAATAGGCTCAATGTTTAATCTTGATTAACCAATTACAGAATAGTCTGTGGTCAGTCCTGGACTCTTCACGAGACGTTGTCTGGTTACAAGTACCTGAACATCAACACCTGATTCCAAATACACAGTAGACAGTGTCCAGTCTGGATGATGTAATAGTTAAGTCCCAATTACCCAGAAGGCATTTATTGATTGATTAGCTAGTAGCTAATGCCTGATTTTGATTAGTCAATATTCAGTACTGGACATCTTGTCTTGATTAAACAGATACCCAGTAGTCTGTTGCTGTAGGGTCACCTGGACATCAGCACCTGATTCTAATTACCCAGAAGGCCGTGCTTAATCCTGATCATCCAATAGGACATGATGTCTCAGTTGGTATTGACCGATCCTGATCATCAATAGATCACCCAGAAGTCACAGTCTGATCCTGACAACCCAGATCCTTTTCTGTCCAATCATCAGTGACCACGTCACTGACCAGTGTTTATGTACAAACCCCAGCAGTAGCAGGACAACATGCTTTTCATGATTTCTGATCAATGAAAAGTATTCTTGATCACATTTATTATGAATTTCTTCTTTTCTTTCCTTTTCTTTTCTTTTGGTTGTCATTGTGACGGCCTGTGTAGAGAGTAAGTACTCATGAGCTGTTTGTGTGTGTGTGTGTGTGTGTGTGTTCCATCATTCTGCATCGGTCCTGTCCGATTGCTCAGAGAACGTCACACACACATTGTCCTATTCGTTTTTGGTTTGGAGTGTGTGTGTGTTTGTGCATGGATGTTAGGATTGTTTTCAGTGTGTGCGTTTTCTTTTTATTTCAGTGTGACAATTCTGTCCGGCCATGCCCATTTTTAAATGCATTAGCCCCTCCCATTTTGTCTCTCATGCTGATAAACAGTGTGACAGCACAGAGATTCCTGTTCTCAGATGTGTGTGTGTGTGTGTGTGTCACACACTGTGGTTTAATGGTGTCGTCCCCCCCACCCCCAGGCAGACAACCGTAAGCGATGGAAGGACGAGGCGTGTGATGCGGTGGATGATGTCAGCGTGGCGGACTGGGCGTGGCAGAAGCACAAACTGCTGAACGAATCCATCATCGTTTCACTGTTCCAGGGTCAGTTCAAGTCCACACTGCAGTGTCTGACCTGCCACCATCGCTCTCGCACCTTCGAGACCTTCATGTACCTGTCACTGCCACTCGCATCATCCTATAAGTGCTCTCTGCAGGTACACACACACACACACACACACACACACACACGTCTCTCTCCTCACAGTAGCATTTCATTTACATCATGATGTTACTCTCTCACACACACACACACACACACACACACACACTCTGACAAAGACTGATATATGCCATAGCATGGTCACTCAGATTGTGTGTGTGTGTGTGTGTGTGTGTGTGTGTGTGTGTGTGTAGGAGTGTTTGAAGCTCTTCTCTAAGGAGGAGAAGTTGACGGACAATAATAAGGTTTTCTGCCCACACTGTAAAGCTCAGAGGGAATTCACCAAGAAGCTGGAGGTCTGGAAGGTTCCGCCCATCCTGCTCATACACCTGAAACGGTGAGTGTGTGTGTGTGCGTTTGTCCATTTCTGTCTGTGTACATGTGTCTATGTCTGTGTCTATGTCTGTGTCTGTCTGGCTGTGTCCATGTCCATGTGTGTCTGTGTCTATGTCTTGAGTTGAGTTGTCTTTGTCACATATACATTAGAGCAGAGTGAAGTTCTTTCTTTTCATATCCCATCCTTGGAGGGTTGGGGTCAGAGCGCAGGGTCAGCCATGATGCAGAGGGTTGGGGGCCTTGCTCAAGGGTCCAATGGTGGCAGCTTGGCACTGCTGGGGCTTGAACCCTGATCTTCTGGTCAACGACCCAGTGCCTTAACCACTTGAGCTACCACCGCCCTGTCTGTCCATGTGTGTCCGTGTCCATGTGTGTCCGTGTCCATGTCCATGTGTATCTGTGTCCATGTGTGCCCGTGTCCATGTGTGTCTGTCTATACCTGTGATGTGTGTGTGTGTGTGTGTGTGTGTGTGTGTACGACTGTATCAGCTATCTAGAGCTCAACTGAACAAATGTATGGAAATGTTTAGAAAAGAACAATAGTGCTGATGGATTGTGTGTGTGTGTGTGTGTGTGTGTGTGTGTGTGTGTGTGTGTGTGTGTGTGTGTAGGTTCTGGTATGAAGGCCGATGGAAGCAGAAGCTCCAGACCTCAGTGGATTTCCCTCTGGAGAATTTGGACCTGTCCCAGTACGTCATCGGGTCGAAAACCAACCTGAAGAGATACAACCTGTTTGCAGTGTCTGTGAGTATCAGCATGAAGACCTGTAACTGCTCTGTCCTGAAGGTCTGAACAAACACAACTGTACACACTGACCTCTGACTGTGACTGACCCTGCAGACTCCAGACACACAATACAAACATGTACTACTGTCACAGCTGCTGTCCGAGAGAATTAATCACCTTCTGACCTCTCTCTCTCTCTCTCTCTCTCTCTCTCTCTCTCTCTCTCTCTCTCTCTCTCTGTAGAATCATTACGGTGGACTGGACGGCGGTCACTACACAGCGTACTGTAGAAATGCAGTTCGTCAGAACTGGTTTAAATTTGACGATCATGAGGTGTCAGAAATCTCCACCTCCTCAGTCAAGTCGTCGGCTGCCTACATCTTCTTCTACTCCTCGCTCTGAGGCCACACCCACTCGGACCACCACGCCCAAGTGCTGACTGACCCGAGAGCCACAGAGCTGCTGTGGGTGGAGCTTAAAGGCCCAGTGGAAGAAGCAGATGGAGGAGTTTTAGTGAGAATGTGAAAGTCTCCCTTCCCCTCTCTCTCTCTCCCTCCCTTCCTCTCTCTCTCTCTCTCTCTCTCTCTCTCTCTCTCTCTCTCTCTCCTCTCTCTCTCTCTCTCTCTCTCTCTGTATTGAAACCTGTTATTCCTGACTGTACTAGAAGGGGCGGAGCTTTCTCCCGCCACTGTTCTGCCTTTGGATGCTAATGACGTTTGGGACACAGCCAAGCGCAGTCTGATCTTCCGCTTTCGAGATGAACTCACGAGCTCATGTACATACGGCTAATGGAGACATGTCTTGTCTTTTCTTTACTTTTCTTTTTTTTTTGTTGTAAATTTACATTAAGTGACCAAGTCCTCCTCCTCCTCGAGAGAGAGAGAGAGAGAGAGAGAGAGAGTAAGTCACCTGTCTGTCTGTCCTTCAGCGCACCGATCCAGTCTTTTTGATTTCCACACTTTCCTTAATATCGCTCAAATCCCAAATGACTCCTTATTACATATAGCTCATGACAACTTCCTGTTTCCTCCTGTAGGGGATGATGTAATATCAACATTAACCTTTATCCTATGCACTACATGTACAATCAGGAGCCATTTTTAATTCTCTATTTATACATTAACCCTGCACCCTATGTAGTACACTAAATATTTTCCCATGATTAATAGGTGTGTTGAACTCTCTGATTGTAACTGACCCTCTGGAAGCTCCGCCCACCTCTCCCTGTATAGTGCCATTTTCCCCGCCTCCCCTTCTTCTTTAATGTGGCACTGCACATGGTTCCTGTTCAGAACGGCAGAGGTGCTGATATAAATGAAGTAGTTGGAGTATAAAGTCTGTGTGAGAATAAGCCATCTTCAGGATCGCTGTGTCCTTGTTCTTCTGAGCCTCCTGTAATCATCTTTCTGTTATTAACATATCATATAGAGCTGAGGGAGCTGAATCTCATTATCTTGCCATTTATGTGTGTAAGTCTTTCATCAGTGCGTATTTCCGCTCCATGTACTGCAGTGATCACACACACACACACTTAAACATGCTGTACACTATAACATTTATTTATATATATATATATATATATGTATATGTGCTAGTCGGGCTGTGCTAACCTGAGCATAGCTTAGCAAACTAAAATCTGGATGGAGAAGATGCTTTAGTGGAGAGAATGCACAGTTAGGTCCTAAAGTCCACCTGCATTAATGATGAGGTCAGTAAGAAGGAAAACTGTTGGACAGTACTGTACTGTTGCTCCATGTTTTCTGTGCTCTCCTGCAGAACCCTGAACCATCTCAGCTGAGGGACCATGCTGAGCTTTAATACGAAGTGTTGGTGCACTCAGACTGAAGCATCAGCTCTTATTTTCACCTACACACACACACGCAATGGGTGGGGCTTGTTGAGGCCCACCCACTCTTAGGCCTTGGAGCGTAAATATCATCAATCGCAGCTGATCACCCTTTAATGGTGACCATCACACACACACACACACACACACACACAAACTGTTGACTTTATCAGTGTTAGAGATGGATCACTCAGTGGACCGTATAACTCATAATTAACCAGCTGTGACAATAAAGCTAATCAAACACAGCCTCAGCTTTGCTTTCTTTATTAGGACACACACACACACACACACAGGTTGAGTTTGTTTTGTATTTTTATTTGTTTAAATGTTATCCAGTACAAAAAAACTCTCCCGAATAGTGTTCCCTCATGTCCACTGAATAAAATACACTCATTGTGAGCCACACCTTTCATAACTCCGCCCTACACAGCTACTTAAAATTCTCATACATGATCCACGTACAACAAAATAATAATAATTAAAATGATAAAAAAAATAAAATAAAGATAATAGAGTACCTCTGTAACATTAAAAAGTCGTGTTTGGACAAAATTAAAACTGTAAAAGCTGCATTGCAATTTGCCCAGTTTACGTGTGTGTGTGTGTGTGTGTGTGTGTGTGTGTCATTCTGGAGACATATAAAAAAGGTGTGTCTTGTGTCTCTGTCTCAGTGTTGATCTGCAGTTCATGATGATGTGAGATTTGATACAAGGCATCGTGTGGTCAGTAAAGATGAGAACCGACACACACTCTTCAACATCCAGCATATAAACATCAGAATAAAATCATCTCTTACAAAACTCTGTACACTTTAAAATCTTTACAGCATCACCTCACTTCAGTCTGGACCAACTGACACGCTGGAGCACTGGCAGAACTACCCATGATTCAACACACAGCACACACTTTCCCACTCACTGACTCACACTTGACTGATTCATTGAGTGACTGACTCACTGACTGATTCATTGAGTGACTGACTCACTGACTGATTCATTGACTGACTGACTCACTGACTGATTCATTGACTGACTGACTGACTCACTGACTGATTCACTGACTGACTGACTCACTCACTGATTCACTGACTGACTGACTCACTGATTCATTGACTGACTGACTGACTCACTGATTCATTGACTGACTGATTCACTGACTGACTGACTCACTGATTCACTGACTGACTGACTGACTCACTGATTCATTGACTGACTGACTGACTCACTGATTCATTGACTGACTGACTGACTCACTGATTCATTGACTGACTGACTGACTCACTGATTCATTGACTGACTGACTGACTCACTGATTCATTGACTGACTCACTGATTCATTGACTGACTCACTGATTCATTGACTGACTCACTGATTCATTGACTGACTGACTCACTGATTCATTGACTAACTCGCTCACTTGCTCAATGATTCACTCACTGACTGACTCGCTCACTTGCTCAATGATTCACTTGCTCAATGATTCACTCACTGCCACACGCACACACACACACACACACTCACTGTCTCACTCACTCAGACAGACAGACAGACAGGACTCTCTTTGGAAGGTTTCCAGCTCCCACATGAATGTGGGGTTCTAGAGGTGATGCTTTTTTAGTGTATAAGTTTGTGTGTGTGTGTGTGTGTGTGTGTGTCACAGCATTAAGCGCATAGAAGGGCGCTGTTCTTTAGCCCCGCCCCCTGTCTGTGTAGTAGTTGCAGGGCTTTCTGTTTGATCGTCCTGCTGCAGTGTCACTTTCTCTGGTGTGTAGTCATTCCGCTTCAGGTCTGAAACACACACACACACACACACACACACACACACACACACATTCACGTTAAAGTTAAACACAGAGTTAAAGAGGTTTTTAACAGCTTCTTATTTTAAAGGAAGACACACACACACACACACACACACACACCGGGCAGTTTGAGTTTGCGGCAGCAGGAGTTACAGTGGTGTTTGGTGCGGAAGTTTCGAATGGCGTCATCACCGAGGTTCGCCGGCCCAAACACCATGTCATACGACCTGTAACACACACACACACACACACACACACACACACACACACACACACACCATTAGCACATTAACAACAAACAAAAAAAATAGAGTCGTACTGTTTCTGATCAGCTGCAAGTATCTCACCCTTTCTCTCCACTTTTAATGACCGATGGATCGGTTAGAATCTCACCTACTCCTGAAACACACACACACACACACACAATCATCATCATTCTCCTTGTGCTTCATTAAAAGAGCTTTAATCACAGTTATGAGCCATGTGCTGAAGTACAGATGTTTCCAGTACAGTGTGTGTGTGTGTGTGTGTGTCTCACCCTGCAGATCCAGCACTAGCAGCTCCCCCCGTGTGTACTCGTAGGTCCAGTGGCTGAAGGCCAGCATGGTTTCCTCCAGCAGGTTTGTGGGAATGATCTCATCTCCGTTGTTGTTGTTGAACTTACGGAACTCGCCTGTGATACACTCCTCTATAGCAAACCACTGTCCAGCTGAGTGACAGTACAGAAGGAACACCTCCAGGAACCTACACACACACACACACACACACACCACTATATTACAGCCTGACCAGTAAGTGGTGCTCAAATTCTCAGTTACATAATTCAGATTCACAATATCAAGATCAACATCAAAATAATTGTGTGTGTGTGTGTGTGTGTGTGAGAGAGAGAGACCTGGGTGAGTAGGGGATAGTTTTAGGTCGGACTTGATTGAAGGCAAAGGTGAGCTTCTGAGCTGCTCGCTGCTGTTGGATCTCCTGTTTGGATGGAGACAGAGACACACACACACACACACACACACACACACACGCAGTTAGTACTAGTGAGCCCACAGGTCAGTTGTGGGTCAGGAACTCTGTGCTGGACATGATTAATTAGGAGATTATCTTCATGCAGTGATTAAATGAACCAGGACACGCCCCTAAAGACACAAACTATTGATGAGACTTCACTTCCTTCAGCTCACATTACACAATAATCATTATATACAGTCTTATATACACCTTAACTGTTTGTGTGTGTGTGATATACACACACACACACACACACACACACACACAGCTCTGGAAAAAAAATAAGAGCGCACTGCAAGATAATGAGTTTATGTTTTGTTCTTCCAGGTACATGTATTGGTGAGATGAACAATTTCTTGTGAACTGCTGACAATATTTCTCCTAAATTCCAAATATAACTATTGTTATTTAGAGTGTATATTTAAAGGAAATGACAACACATCAAAATAACCCAAGATCATGCAGTATTTGCAGAGCTTTAATAACTCAAATAAACCCAAATGCAAATAATTTGTAAACAAACTGTGTTAATGCTTTGGCTAAATAACATGAAGTCAGTATTCGGTGGAATAACCCTGATCTGCAGTTACAGCTTTCATGTGTTTTGGCGCGCTCTCTATCAGTGTGTCACACTGCTGTTGTGTAACTTTATAGCACTCTTTTTGCAAAAAAGCAAACAGCTCCGCTTTGCTTGATGGTTTGTGACATCCATCACATTCCAGAGGTTTTCAATAGGGTTCAAATCTGGAGATTGGGCCGGCCATGACAGGGTCTTGATCTGGTGATCCTCCATCCACACTCTGATCGCTCTGGCTGTATGGCATGGCGCATTGTCCTGTTGGAAAATCCAGTCCTCGGAGTTGGGGAACATTGTCTTAGCAGAAGGAAGCAAATGTTCTTCTAGAACAACCCTGTTCTTGGCTTGATTCATGCGTCCTTCACAAAGACAAATCTGTCCACTTCCAGCCTTGCTGAAGCTCCCCCAGATCATCACTGACCCTCCTCCATATTTGACAGTTGGTGCAGGACACTGTGGGTTGTTGTCCTCTCCAGGTCTCCGTCTAACCATAACACGACCGGGTGTCGGGCAAAGCTGAAAACTGGACTCATCAGAAAAGATGACCTTACTCCAGTCCACTCCAGTCCAATTCCTGTGGTCTTTTGCAAACTTCAGCCTGGCTCTTCTTGGCTTTTCACTGATGAAGGGCTTTTTTCTGGCTTTGTATGACTTCAGCCCTGCGTGTAGCCCAGTCTCAGTCTGCCACTGCTGTTGAAGGTCATTTGAGGTCAGCCTACGGTTTTGATTGACATTCGAATAAGTCTGCGGTCATCTCGCTTGTTACCGACCCGTTTTCGGCCTCTTCCAGGATGTAGTTTTGTTGTTTATAGTGTCTGTTGCTTGATCTTGTTTTTGTGAACTGCTGTCTTTGAAATATTAAGGATAGAAGCAACTTGACTCTCACTGAATCCTTGTGCCAGTAAAGCTAGGATTGAGCCTTTTTTCTTTTCTTCACTCAAAACCTCTCTTTTCACTGTTTTTGGCATGTTCGATGGTTATTTTTAAATTTCCGATTACCTTTGAAAGACTTCTAACACTTTTTTACCATCCAACTGGTCACACTGCAAGAGGACAGTGTTGATTACAGCAGTGCTTTTTTATACTTTTCCCCATTAAACAGGATTGCATTCAGGTGATCACCAAATCAGTACCTCATTAAGCAGAATGAGGCGTGTCTGTGGAGAAATTTAACAAAGACTGGCATGGAATACTTCTCACACTCAGAGACTTGCGGATTTAAGAGTAAATTGCAGTGGGCTCTTTTTTTTTAATATATATATATATACACACACACATATACATACATACATACACACACACACACACACACACACACACGTGTATGTGTGTATGTACCCTCAGACAGAGGTGCAGGACAGTATCTTCTTTGTAGACACTCTGCCAGGTGTTGATGACATCAGGGAGGAAGGACTTGATGATGTACAGGTGTCCAGGTTTGAGGATGTCGTACTCGGACCAGGTGCACAGCACCTTCAGGGCCCGCCTCAAGCCGCCGCCCATTTCCTCCTTACTCAGGAACTCGATTTTAGCACAAAGGCCACGCTGAGCCCACGATGACATGCTGTTGTTGATGTTGGTTGGAGAACTCTCCTCCAGACGGTACACTGTTACTGGCTCTCCTATAGTCCCCACACACACACACACACACACACACACACACACACTTCAAAATATAAATCAAACAGGAAAAGCTGCATCCTAAATCTGGGCATTCATTTAATGTAAATTAAAATGGATCTAGGTTAATAATCAGAACTGATCACTGATGATCCACAATAGCGGAAGGGAACCAATGAGAAACAGGGCATGGTTTTTTTTCTACAATGGCCACACCCCTAGAAAGAAAGCCCAGACTGAGGAAATGGTCAAAGAAGGAGGTGAGGAAGGGAAGTTACTGAGGCTTACCTCTAGGGGGCACAGGGGTGAATGGGATGCTCTGGGACAACCTCATGAGGTTATTACGCTCCACCGCTATCACACACACACACACACACACAGGTAATATGAGATCACAAGAATAGGAGTTGGGGGTAACAGAGCGAATTACACCTGAGCACCTGACTCACCTGAGTATTGATAACCCTCCATCGGCTTAAAGGGAGAACCAATCGCTGCAGAGAGAGAGAGAGAGAGAGAGTCAAGTGAAACAGAACAGTGTGTGTGTGTGTGTGTGTGTATGTATAAAGGTGATTAATGTGTGTAGATGTATAAGGTGCAGTAGAGAGCATCAGCAGGGGGAGACTTACAGTCTTTACGTGTACTGAGAGGGCTGTGACGGGCAGAGAATAGGCCTACTGTGGCTGCTGTAACACACACACACACACACACACACACACACACACACACACACACACACACACAGAGCGGTCAGACTTATGGTTATGATGTCATGGTGTGATGCCTAGCCGAAAGTGTGATGTAAAAACACTATACAAAGGCAGGTGTGCGTGCGTGCGTGCGTGCGTGCGTGCGTGCGTGTGTGAGAGAGAGAGAGAGAGAGAGAGAGAGAGAGAGAGAGAGAGAGAGAGAGAGAGAGAGAGAGAGAGAGAGAGAGAGAGTGTTATAAACTCTGTCTCACCACTAGTGGTTTCCTCTGCTGGACTTCTGCAAAACAAGCAGAGAAACACATTACATACTGCATGTGTGCGTGCTGTGTATATAAGTGTGTGTGTGAATATGTGTGCATGTGTGCGTGAGTGAGAGAGTGTAATATATATATATATAAAAACACACACACACACACACACACAGCTGCTTGAAAGTTTGTGAAGCCCTTGAGCTGTTCAGACTTTTCTGTTGTTTACCTTGATTTTCTTATTTTATCATCACCTGCTTTTTATAAATTTAATGTCAGATGTATGTTGATCAATTGCATATGTTTGTTTAGAGGGAATTTAGCGAGTAGCCAGAAAACTGTATGAAAGATTGGATTATTGTATGTGCAAAAGTAAGTGAAGCCTTTTATTTAGTAGCTTGTGGCACCTCCTTTTGCAGCCATTACTTCAACCAAATGTCTTCTGTAACCCCTGACCAGTCTCTCACATCTGTCTTTGGGGATTTTTGCCCACTCCTCCTTGCAGAACTCAGCCAGTTGAGAGAGGTTGGAAGGACATCTGGCATGTACCGCCCGCTTCAGGTCTAGCCACAACATTTCAATCGGATTGAGACCCGGACTCTGATCAGGCCAATCAAGAGTGTGAAACTTCTTTCTTTTAAGCCATTCCTTGGTGGATTTGCTTAAATGCTTAGGGTCGTCGTCTTGTTGCATCACCCAATTTCGGCCCAGCTTCAGCTCTCTGACTGATGGCAGGAGATTCTCTTCAAGAATTTGTTGGTAGGTCTGAGAATTCAAGTTTCCCTGGATAATATGAAGTCACCCTGGCCCGGAAGCAGAAAAGCAGCCCCAGACCTCCACATTTCCACCACCATGCTTCACTGTTTGGTGTAGTTTCTTTTCCTGGAATTCAGTGTTGGCTTTTCTCCAAACATGGCAGCGTTGATTATGACCAAATAAATCTATTTTGGACTCTGTCAAAAGAATGGAATTCCAAAAGGCCTCTGGTTTGAAACGGGCAGCTTTGTTCTTTTTTGAGAGCAGAGGCATCTTTCCAGCAACCCTCCCATAAATGTCATGTCTGTTCAATTTTCCTCTGATTGTAGATGTATGTACATTTACCCCAGATGCTGCCAGAGAGGTCTGCAACACTCTAGAGGTGATGTGTGGGTTGGCCTTTACCTCATTTATTATTTTTCTGGTGCTTCTTGATGATAGTTTTGATGAGCGTCCACTTCTAGGCAGAGTTGTGGTCATGTTGAATGCCCTCCATTTGTAGATGATGTTTCTAACAGTGGATGGATGGAGTTGGAATCTCTTGGAGATGGACTTATAGCCTTCCTCAGACTGATGGGCTGTCACCTTCTTCCTGATGTCCTCAGGTATCTCCTTTCCTCTTGGCATTGTTTGACTCCTTGGCACTACAGTGGTTTGGTTGGTTTCCTCTCTCTTTTAATCAGTGTTGCCCAACCACTTTCCTAAGGATGTCTAATTTGATTGGTCTGCTTAACTGATTAATTAAGCACCCAAATGTGTTTCACCTGAATCTGTTACCCACTTGACTTTACCAATGCAGCACAGGCTTCCTTTACTTTGCACATACAATAATTCAATCTTTCATACAGTTTTCTGGCTACTCGCTAAATTCCCTCTAAACAAACATATGCAATTGATCAACATACATCTGACATTAAATTTATAAAAAGCAGGTGATGATAAAATAAGAAAATCAAGGTAAACAACAGAAAAGTCTGAACAGCTCAAGGGCTTCACAAACTTTCAAGCAGCACTGTGTATATATAAGAGTGTGTGTATATATAAGAGTGTGTGTGTATATAAGAGTGTGTGTGTACTTACACACTGCTGCTGGCCTGTACGGATTTTCCCTGAACTCGTTCCTTCACAGAAAGCACAAAGAGTAGGGTTAACACATCCCTCACATCTCACATACTCACAAACCGAACACAAAAACATGATATGCACCATGTGTAATCAAAACTCTGTGTGTGTGTGTGTGTGTGTGTGTGTGTGTGTGTTTACTAGTAGCAGAGCTGCTCGTGGATCCTCATGGAACTGAACATCCTCCGCTGATACTCGACTCCTGTCCCGCTTAGTCAGGCCTTCACATACACACAGATAATTTCAGGTCTGTTATTTTTTTAAGTAAAATTTGCAGTGTTTGTGAAAGGACCAACCAGATGTCCCCACAAGGACAAAACTCTGTGCGTGTGTTTCCATGCACGTACTTGGCTGCAGGAATGTGGGATTCTTGTCCAGCTCTGTGAATCCAGCGTAAGAGTTCACCGTCCTCATGTGGCCAGCTCCCTGAAACACACACACACAGGATGAAGATCATGGTCACATGGTGCACCCTGTATCGTGTGTGTGTGTGTGTGTGTGTCTGACCTTGCTGCTGTGACCGAGCTGCCTGCAGCCCACAGAACTCTGCTTAGGGGATGACCTTCCACCTTCAGAATCATCTTTATGACCTTCCAGAGGAACAGGAATGTGTGAGAACAATGCACATTGCACGTATGACCCCTTGCACATCTACACACACACACACACACACCACACACACACTGGTGTCTGATGACCGTGTGCTCTGGAAACACTCGACATTTTACACCAGTGTGGACTTTGGCAGCTGCTCTGGTTAGAGGAGTGTAATCAGCACACATCTCCAGCATTTTTCCCCTCTGTGTGTGTGTGTGTGTGTGTGTGTGTGTGTGTGTACAGTCATGCTTCACACCACAGGTCCAGGACCTGAGGTTTCTCGGTTAAAGCATTATGAAGAGAAATACTAATTTACGCACACAGGACTTTCATGAATCTTAAATTTGAAAATTCATTGCATTTGGTTTTTTTTAAATTGCTGAAAAATATTCCTTCAACTTATTAAACATTTTTAAATTTCACTATTATTTTTATAAACGCTTTATTAACTTGTTCTCTTCTGCTGCCAGATGCCGTAAGCTGATTGGTCATTTAAACCTGTTAAACACTCCGCCCCCTTTAATCTAGCCATGGGGGTCACAGTCCAGTGACTTCTGTGCCGGTCCCAAGCCCGGATAAATAGAGAGGGTTGCGTCAGGAAGGACATCCGGCGTAAAACATTGCCAAATTTAACCATGCGAATCGTCAGTACTCTGAATTTCATACCGGATTGGTCGAGGCCCGGGTTAACAACGACCGCCATCGGCGCCGTTGACCTACAGGGTGCCGGTGGAAATTGGGCTACTGTTGGTCGAAGAAGTAGAGGAGGGAGGAGAGTGCACAGACAGAGAGAGAAGAGGAAAGGTAAGAGTGTAGGACTGAGAATAGGAACTCTGAATGTTGGTACTATGACAGGGAAAGGTAGAGAGCTGGCTGATATGATGGAGAGAAGGAAGGTGGATATACTGTGTGTACAGGAGACCAGGTGGAAGGGTAGCAAGGCTCGTAGTATAGGAGCAGGATTCAAGCTGTTTTATTATGGTGTGGATAGTAAGAGAAATGGGGTAGGTGTGGTCCTGAAGGAGGAGTTTGTGAGGAATGTTCTGGAGGTGAAGAGAGTGTCAGACAGGGTGATGAGTCTGAAGTTAGAGATTGAAGGGGTGATGTTGAATGTTGTTAGTGGTTATGCCCCACAGGTAGGTTGTGAGTTAGAGGAGAAAGAGAGATTCTGGAGTGAATTAGATGAGGTGATGGAGAGTATTCCCACGGGTGAGAGAGTGGTGATAGGAGCGGATTTTAATGGACATGTTGGTGAGGGGAACACAGGTGATGAGGAGGTGATGGGCAAGTTTGGAGTTAAGGAAAGGAACCTTGAAGGACAGATGGTAGTGGACTTTGCTAAGAGGATGGACATGGCTGTGGTTAACACTTATTTTCAGAAGAGGGAGGAGCATAGAGTGACTTACAAGAGTGGAGGTAGGAGCACACAGGTAGACTACATCCTATGTAGAAGAGGCAATCTGAAAGAGATTAGTGACTGTAAAGTGGTAGTGGGAGAGAGTGTAGCCAGACAGCATAGGATGGTGGTGTGTAGGATGACTTTGATGGTCTGTAAGAAGAAGAGGTCAAAGATAGAGATAGAGAAGAAAACCAAGTGGTGGAAGCTGAAAAAGGAGGAATGTTGTGAGGAATTTAGACAGAAGTTGAGGCAGGCTCTGGGTGGTCAGGTAGTGCTGCCAGATGACTGGGAAACTACAGCAGAAGTGATCAGGGAGACAGGGAGAAAGGTGCTGGGTGTGTCATCTGGAAGGAGGAAAGAAGATAAGGAGACTTGGTGGTGGAATGAGGAAGTTCAGGATAGTATCCAGAGGAAGAGGTTAGCCAAGAAGAAGTGGGACATGGACAGGACTGAAGAGAATAGACAGGAATACAAGGAGTTACAGCGCAGAGTGAAGGGGGAGGTGTCTAAGGCCAAGCAGAAGGCATATGACGAGTTGTACACTAGGTTAGACACTAGAGAAGGACAGAAGGACTTGTACAGGTTAGCTAGGCAGAGGGATCGAGATGGGAAGGATGTGCAGCAAGTTAGAGTTATTAAGGATAGAGATGGAAGGGTGCTCATAAGTGAGGAGAGTGTACAGAGGAGATGGAAGGAGTACTTTGAGGAGCTGATGAATGAGGAAAATGAGAGGGGAAAAAGAGTAGAAGGGGTGAACTCTGTGGAACAGAAAGTAGATAAGATTAGAAAGGATGAAGTCAGGAAGGCTTTGAAGAGGATGAAAAGTGGGAAGGCAGTTGGTTCTGACGACATCCCGGTGGAGGTCTGGAAGTGTCTGGGAGAGGCAGCAGTGGAATTTTTAGCTAGTTTGTTCAACAGGGTTTTAGAGAGTGAGAGGATGCCTGAGGAATGGAGAAGAAGTGTGTTAGTGCCGATCTTTAAGAATAAGGGTGACGTGCAGAGTTGCAGTAACTATAGGGGGATAAAGTTGATGAGCCATACAATGAAGGTATGGGAAAGAGTAGTGGAAGCTAGGTTAAGGAAGGTAGTGGAAATTTGTGAGCAGCAGTATGGCTTCATGCCCAGAAAGAGCACAACAGATGCAATTTTTGCTCTGAGGATTTTGATGGAGAAGTATAGGGATGGTCAGAGGGAGTTGCACTGTGTGTTTGTAGACTTGGAGAAAGCGTATGACAGGGTGCCAAGAGAAGAGCTGTGGTACTGTATGAGGAAGTCAGGAGTAGCAGAGAAGTATGTCATAGTGGTGCAGGACATGTATGAGAGGAGCAGGACAGTGGTGAGGTGTGCTGTAGGTCAGACAGAGGAGTTCAAAGTGGAGGTGGGACTGCATCAGGGATCGGCTCTGAGCCCCTTCCTGTTTGCTATAGTGATGGACCAGTTGTCAGAGGAGGTCAGACAGGAGTCTCCTTGGACAATGATGTTTGCAGATGACATTGTGATCTGTAGTGAGAGCAGGGAGCAGGTGGAGGAAAACCTGGAGAGGTGGAGATTTGCGCTGGAGAGAAGAGGAATGAAGGTCAGTGGTAGTAAGACTGAGTACATGTGTGTGAATGAAAGGGAGGGAAGTGGAACAGTAAGGTTACAGGGTGAAGAGGTGAAGAAGGTACAGGAGTTTAAGTACTTGGGGTCAACAGTCCAGAGTAATGGAGAGTGTGGGAAAGAGGTAAAGAAGCGAGTGCAGGCAGGTTGGAATGGGTGGAGAAAGGTGTGGGGAGTTCTGTGTGAGAGGAAAATATCAGCGAGAATCAAGGGGAAGGTGTACAGGACAGTGGTGAGACCGGCCATGCTGTATGGTTTAGAGACAGTGTCACTGAGGAAGAGACAGGAGTCAGAGCTAGAGGTAGCAGAGCTGAAGATGTTGAGGTTCTCTTTGGGAGTGACAAGATTGGACAGGATTAGGAACGAGTACATCAGAGGGACAGCTCATGTTGGACGTTTGGGGGACAAAGTTAGGGAGGCCAGATTAAGATGGTTTGGACATGTTCAGAGGAGGGAGAGTGAGTATATTGGCAGGAGAATGTTGGACATGGGGCTGCCAGGCAGGAGGCAAAGAGGAAGGCCAAAGAGGAGGTATATGGATGTAATTAATGAGGATATGAAGCTAGTGCGTGCAAGTGTTGAGGATGCAGAAGATAGGGATAGGTGGAGAGAGATGATTCGCTGTGGAGACCCCTGAAGGGAAAAGCCGAAAGAAGAAGAAACACTCCGCCCCTTTAGACTACTGCAGCAGTTCTGTTCAGTGTAACAGAGCTAGAGGAGGAGGAGGAGCTAGATCAGCTCAGGCTCCACCCCTTGGACTAACACTAGCCCTCCAGTTGCAATACTACGCTTTGTCACTAGAGGGCACTGTGAGATATCTAATGTTTAAAACAGTCAGGGAAATGTACGCTGGAAATTAATTTGCTAATCACTAACTAACAAGCATCTTTGCTAAGAAGTGTTTGTTTTTCTGTTTAAAAAAAAAAAAAAAAAAGTTAAACAGGTTCTAATGACGAACAACAAAATATCAAATTATATAAAAAAAATTTCTCCAAAAGTGAAATTTCCAGAGCAGTGACATCATCAGTTATTACACTCTGCTATCTTACATTACCATCACCTCACTTTCTATATATAACCACCACCACACACACACACACACACCTTTCACTTACCACCACACACAAAGGTGTTTGATCAGGGACTTCCACCGTTAGTGATCTCATTATACCATCAACACACACACACACACACACATCCCTTTCTCTTCACAGTGTCAGTACTGGACATACACCTGCCCACACCAACGAACCCAAACCGAATAGGGATTAAGGTTTTCAAACTCCTGATTTAGTCGAGCGGTACCGTATTCACACAGGTGGGTCCACACACACAGCTGTATCTATCCCATCAGTCATCATACACGAACACTACACTATTTCAATGTGAATCTGCCGTAACCTCACACACTTCACTTTCCTTATTAAAGTAATCTGTAATTAATATATAAAACACACTTTACTCCAGTAAAGCAAGCATTCTAAACCCAGTGTTCCCAGTGTACCCTGGTTATGTTGTTTTCTTGCTCTAGTCTAGAGTGTCTCTTGCTCCCTCGGCTCCCTAGTTACCTTCCTGCCTGATCTCCAGAACCCCAGAGCTTTGTTTCTACTCCTCGCTGTTCTCCTTCATATTGAGTTTTTATCTTAAAAGGTTTACACGGTCGTTTCTGCAAATAAATGATGCCGAGTTTAACTTTTCTTTTTTCCCCATAGTTTCTTCTCATACTGTCTTACGTTACAAAGTTTATTTTCTACTTTTTAAATGTTTAAGGTTGTTTTGACCCTTTTCACCCTCCATATTTTGGTGTCAGAAGAAGGTTACATCTTCCCAGCTTCCTCCTTCTCCTTATTTCTGATGATTCCTGTTTTTAGGTGTTGCCATGTTTTCCAAATTCACCCCTCTAAAGTGTCTATTTTTAAAGCTTCCTCATTTTTCTTTCCTTTATTCAGTTATGCCTCTAATTTGATTTAATTACTCGACATTTTCCTTCATTCATGGTTTCCAGGCACCTTGTTCACTCCTTTCCTACTTTTCGGTGTTGTTCAGAGTTTCCTCCTGACACTCCAGCTTCCATTTCCCTTCATATTTCTTTGTTCTCTGGTGTTATTTCGGTCTCTAGGGTTCCCTGTTACCTAGAATAACTGTGTCTCGGTGAATATGATGGAGAAGATCTGTGTTTGATAAACTGATGGAATAATAGCAGCTCAGAGTAGACGTCTGGACCCGACTGTAAGTATATCAGTGTTGCTCATGTATGTAAAATAAATAAATAAATAAATAAACAGGTCACACGATCTGTTTACATACTGACTGTGTTAGAAGGAAATCTTGTCTGTTCTTCCAGCTGATCCGACTGCTGAGTGTTTCAGTGGATCAGCTGCATCCTTCACTTTCAGTCATCCTTCAATTAATTCTTGACTTTAAAAATGCTAAAACTGGACATGGGTTTGAAAACCGCTCCTGAGACTGTGTAGGGTGAGGCAGCAAGGCCAAACCTCTCACTCTGACTCTGCCACGGTATCGCTGGAGATCTCCCTTACAAAGCTGACGGCGCCGAGGACGATGCCTCCTGGGTGCAGAGACAGACCTGGGGGCAGGGCCTGGGAGGGGATTAGAGGTCCCTTGGCTGCGTACGTAGCCTTCGTCGTCAGTAAAGGCGGGATTCACATAACACTCACTCTCCAACTCACTCATAACCACAACGTTTGGATACAAACAGGAAGCTCCTTTCTTTCCATCATTATCATCAGGTTCCATTTTTTTATACTCACCCACAAAGGCCCCAAACTCCACAGCAGCCTCGACAGGAGAGTGAGCCTGGCCCGTTTGTGTACTGTGTGTGTGTGAGTGTTTGCTGCTCGGCTGCGCCGGGGTGCTGACGAAGAAGGTCGCCGCAGCACCAGGAGCGTCTGGCAGGCTGCTGTCGCAGAGATCGCCGGGATGTGTGAGCGGCGCGTGTGCGTGAGCAGCGACGCCAAAGGATCCAGCTTCTAGAGAAAACACTGGCCTCCTTTCCGGAGTCATCGCCAGCTCGGCTCTCAGACGCTCCCCTTCCGCAACTCCTCGCCCGAACAGAGAGTCGGCCATGTTGGCTGGGGGCGGATAAACGCTCCTCTGAACCAAAATGGAAGCCTTTGAAGGAGGGACGGTGTCAACCGTGCCAGGCACCACGTTCTTAGACAGGCTAAGTTCTCGTGTTATTTCATTGTGCACTTTGCTGGCTTCAGAAGCTCTCTGTGCTGTTAGAGCCTTCAGAGTGTCCACAGTCAAAGCAGACAGGTCCTGCAAGTGACCGATCTGAGAGTCCAGAGAGTGCAAAGACCGCTTTATAAAATTCACCCTGTTTCCCACCTCCCTCAGCTGGATACTCATTGTCTCCACCCTGCAGAAACAAGCGTGAAGATATCTTTATATTGATAAAGGCCAAATCGATGTATGGTGTACAACTTGCACTATATTGCCAAAAGTTGGTGTTGTTTTTCAGGGGTTGGGCTCGGCGCCTTAGTTCCAGTGAAAGGAACTCTTAATGCTTTAGCATAAACACAAAACCTTGTGGAAAGCCTTCCCAGAAGAGTTGAAGCTGTTCTAGCAGCAAAGGGCGGAACAACTCCATATTACATTCATGTGCGTGTCCCAAAACTTTTGGCATTACAGTGTATTATCACAGTGTGATAAGGTTAATGAGAATCAGTGATTAGTCATGTAGATTTGATTTAATTTGTATCTATAAGAGCTAGATAGATACTCAGCAGTGTTTATAGCCGTCACGTTAATGTGTAATAAGAATAACGTTCAGTGTTATAAACTTGTGTTGTGTTGGTGGACTGATGCTTAGTGGGAACGATGCTAACCGGTCAGAGGTTAATCTGATCCTCTCTTCACTCCCAGAGTGAAACTTGTCATCTTTCTCATGGAAATACGTCTCCACACACTGCTCCTCGAAATCGTGCAGCTTTTTCTGGTCCTCTTTAGTCAAGAAGAGCTCTGCACGTCAGAAGAAGACAAGAGTGAGGACGCTTACGAGCCGGGAGTGTGTGTGTGTGTGTGTGTAATTGTGTAGATGAAAGTGTAAGGTGAGTGATGTACTTGGTCCATAAGCGCTGCTGTCCTTTTTCCTGCTTTTGCACAGGAAGCGAATGAGTGAGGCCATGTGGCAGAAGATAATTAGTGGTGGAGGGAGAACGGGCTTATCGTGATACGCCATGATGAAGTGGTAACGCTGATACTTCCAGACCAGATTAGACATGGACATCACCTGCAGGTACACGTTACTGAGAGGGGGGGAGACAGACAGACAGGTTAATGCAGGTAGATGTTGGTACTGCTAACATGAATATGATGATAGATCTTTAGGTTAGTGAATTTAATCCCAGAAGGAAGTGTTGAGAATGTTGTGAAACAGGAAAGTCAGTGGAGGATGGAGGTTATGGCTGTAGCAGGAGTTATTAAGTACACTGCTGAGGAGTCAGTGTAGTCATGAGCTCCTGGTGTAGAGAGCTTCTGCTGCTGTACAGAGGGACAGAAGAAAACATCAGCAAGTTTAAAGCTACTGGTTTATTCCTGATGACAAACCTCAAGTCAGGAACAACTCCCGGAGATCACCTGAGGAACAAACCCTGAGAGGAACCAGGCTCAGGCTGAGCTCAGGTGTCTGTGTATGTGTGTATATGTGTGTGTGATTGTGTGTCCACAAATAATAACGATGTGTGTTGCCTTCATAATTGATTAACTAATAGCTGTCATTAAGCTTTTTATTTATTTTTTTTTATATATATATATATATATATATATATATATGGCACGGTGGCTTAGTGGTTAGCACGTTTGCCTCACACCTCTAGGGTTGGGGGTTCGATTCCCGCCTCCGCCATGTGTGTGTGGAGTTTGCACGTTCTCCCCGTGCCTCGGGGGTTTCCTCCACTGGTCCAAAGACATGCATGGTAGGTTGATTGGCATCTCTAAATTGTCCGTAGTGTGTGATTGTGTGAGTGAATGTGTGTGTGTGTGTGCCCTGCGATGGGTTGGCACTCCGTCCAGGGTGTATCCTGCCTTGATGCCCAATGACGCCCGAGATAGGCACAGGCTCCCCGTGACCCGAGAGTAGATCGGATAAGCGGTAGACAATGAATGAATGAATATTATATATATATATATGTATGTGTGTATGTGTGTGTGTGTGTGTGTGTGCGCTCTCACTTGAAGAAGGCAATGAGCAGGTTGACCATCAGGATGTACTGTATGAACAGATAAACAGCCTGTAGTGCCGGAGTTAACCACACCCCTGGTCCACAAAGATCCCCGATGTAGGGCTCGGTGTTGCTGTTGTTAGCACATACTGTTTGGTCACACACACACACAATAATAATCCTGTATTCAGCATGACTGAGTATATGACCATCTCCACATTATATATATATGTTCCAATTATCAATGAATAGTGTGTGTGTGTACCGTCAATCTCGTAGGCGTACACCTCCCCATACATCATCCAGTAGGGCTGGAAGA
>JAUCMX010000004.1:1137453-1151333 GCA_033459395.1 Hemibagrus guttatus
CCTTTGCCTCTTCATCAGAACAGCCCACACCAGCAGCTCATTGAAAGGGTATGGAAAGCGCAGAGTCTCCGGGTCATCAATGTCCACCACCTCCTCCTTACTCCGCCTGTGCTGCACATCGCCACTCGAATCCAACTGAGAGATAGACAGACGGTGATGAAGTGGTTGTTTTAGAGATAATTAAGCAGGCAATCTGTCTGAAATGATCTCAGAGAGAAAGATAAACAGAAGGATAGCAGTGGAATAGAAGGCAGACATTACCTTTGGTTTGTAAGGCTGAGCGGTTTTAATGAAGTGGTTATGTCGAGTTTTCTCCTTCTTGTCAGCCTGAATACTGAAGGCCTCGTGACTTTTACGCAGAGACGTTGCACTAGTTGGAGCACGGCCCGAACGCTACAGAAACCACAAGCGTGGATTACACTCCGAATACCGCGGCTGATGAACTTTCTACTCAGTTATATCATGAGCCGTATGTGAATTAAAATCATCCCAGATCCACCTACACTGCTCACAATAAAGAGGTGGCACTGTATGAGCTAAATCTTAGCTAAAGAACCTGGATATCTAGCTAGAACCACAGCTGTGCAGTTACCCGACTGTTGCCATGTAGGTTGTTGTAGATGATTCTGAAGCGCTTGCGTGTGTAGTTACAGCGGTATGTTCCGCCCATCAGGTGCTCGATCACCAGACCCACATCGATTAGAGTGATTTTGTAGTTTGGAGGAAGATTCCCCTGCAAAATGGTAATATAAAAGTGGATATCAACAAAAACTGTGTGTGTGTGTGTGTGTGTGTGTGTGTGTGTATGTAATGCAAGGTGTGTACCTGTTTGACATCTCTGACGAGCTGCAGCAAGGTAGGGTTTGCTGGCAACTGTTTCTGTAAGAACAGAATAAAACACACACTTTCAAACAAGTCAGTTATTGTCTCAATCAGTCTCAGTGCAAATCTCAATCAAGTCTCGTGAGTCCAGAGTCTGTCTCAGAGCAAGTCTCGTGAGTCCAGAGTCTGTCTCAGAGCAAGTCTCGTGAGTCCAGAGTCTGTCTCAGAGCAAGTCTCGTGAGTCCAGAGTCTGTCTCAGAGCAAATCTCGTGAGTCCAGAGTCTGTCTCAGAGCAAGTCTCGTGAGTCCAGAGTCTCAAGGTTAGTCTCAGGCTCATTTTAATTCTGTCTCGGTGTGGTGTGTGTTTACCGTATTGTAAAGCTCCTCCAGGCGTGAGATGGTGAGAAATCGGTGCATGCTCACACCATTCTCAATTAGCAGCTTCACAAAATCCACACGGTCCATCACCAACGCATCCAGCATGGCCTGTTCCAAGGAATCTACCTACACACACACACACACAATTTGACCACAATGACCTCTAAATGTTTTGTGTGTTCAGTAAAAACAGAAATGTGACTCCTTATGGGTTTAAATTTCCACTGGTTTTACAAAGGTGACAGTTTAACCATATACACACACACACACACACACACACACACACACTCACAAGTAACTTTTGTCCGTAAACAAACACGTGATCTTTTGCAATGTCCACTCGGTTCCATGCCAGAGTCAGTACGAGCTGGTCAAATGCAGATGCATCAGTGCCTGGATGTGCACACACACACACACACACACACACGTCAAAACCTTTACTGTTAGTGTAAACACAAGTTACACTACATTGCCAAAAGTTTTGGGACACTCCTCCAAATCATTGAGGTGTTGTTTTTCAGGGGTTGGACTCGGCCCCTTAGTTCCAGTGAAAGGAACTCTTAATGCTTCAGCATACCAAGACATTTTTGGACAATTTCATGCTCTTTGTGGGAACAGTTTGGGGATGTCCCCTTCCTGTTCCAACATGACTGCACACCAGTGACCAAAGCAAGCTCCATAAAGACATGGATGAGTGAGTTTGGTGTGGAGGAACTGGACTGGCCTGCACAGAGTCCTGACCTCAACCCCATAGAACACCTTTGGGATGAATTAGAGTGGAGACTGCGAGCCAGACCTTCTCGTCCAACATCAGTGCCTGACCTCACAAATGTGCTTCTAGAGGAACGGTCAAAAATTCCCATAAACACACTCCTAAACCTTGTGGAAAGCTGTTCTAGCTGGAAAGGGCGGGACAACTCCATATTACATTCATGTGCATGTGACGCCAGATGTCCCAAAACTTTTGGCAGTATTGTGCATAGATCAGCATTCTACAATACATTTTACAACAAGTTTATCCAGTTACTTCTTTATTACTTTACTGCAACTCCATTTACAGTCACACCGCACATTTCCTGTCACAGTATAGTGTTTCACTAAAATTAAAACATTAACTAATATATATATATATATTTATGTATATACATAAACAATCCATTTGCTTCAGGGCTGCGGTATGTAATATCCTGTACTACAGAGGTGTTTTGGGTCCTTAGTGGTTTTGCTGAGAATATGTTGTGTGTGTATATGGTTTTTCCAGTATGGTGTCATATGTGAGCAGAAGCTAAATATGTAACTAATATGTCATGTTTTATGCTTAAGCCCTCTGCTCTGCTAATATTACAAAAAATCAGGACCTGCTTACACCCTTGGTGCTTGGCCCCCTAATATTGCTAAAGTGGGACCTAGAGTTAGACCCCCTTTAATCATTTATAAGTACACTGCTGAGCAAAAGGCCAAATGCTTCAAGTGGTGCGGTGTAAAAAACGTGAGAGGGTCTGAATGGGAGCGGAAAGGCTGGTTCGGGGTGGACTGGGACCTTTGACTTTGTACTCTGTGCTGCTGGAACTCAGCCAAGGTCAACATGAAAAGCATGAAGAACAAAGAGCTGTTAGCTCTCTCTCTCTCTCTCTCTCTCTCCCGCTCGCTCGCTCTCTCACACACACGTACCTTTCAGAAGAGCCTTCAAGATGGCCACATCGATGTCCTGATGTTCCTCTGAGCCGACATGAAACACAGTTATCTATCACACACACACACACACACACACACACACAAACCAGTTAAGCTTAGAGAGGACAGTATGAAGCTGTCCAACAGACTGAAAGAGTGTGTGTGTGTGTGTGTTACCAGCTCTTTGTTTTTCATACACTCCATGAGTGTCTGGAAGAGATGCACTGCATCATTCTGACTGAAGTTAAAAGTTTTTTTGATTGTCCCAACGATGTCGGCCTCGACACCATCCGGAAGACTACTGTATAAATCACACACACACACACACACACACACACACACACACACACACACACACACACACACACACTTCAGTGTCCAGGCCAAAGTCCCTTGGTTCATAAAGGTGAATCGAAACATAAGTCTATCACGAGACTATTTCTCGAGTCGTTTTAGGGAAGGAACCACACAGAAATATGGAACATGAACGAAGACACACATCGCACAACTGCTGGAAATTAGGAATGTGTAAATTTGTGCTAGAAAGGAGAGAACGAGGAAGATAAGGAAGATGTCACTAGAAACAAGTGACCTGTAACTGGACCACTGTGCACTGCAGAACAAGCGCTGTAATTGTGGATAGTAGAAACAAAGCGAACAATAAACTAGGAAATACCTTGAGAGTAAAAGACAGAAAAATTTTAAGAACAAAAACAAAGAGCTAAGATGACTGGAACATGAGATGTGTACACTTAGATGAGAACTAGGAACAACTTAAAGTGTTCTGTCTGTGTGTGTGTGTGTGTGTGTGTTACCCATCATCCTCCGTTTGTTTATGGACAAAAGACAGAATGTCCGCTGCTCGTCCGGTTCCTTCACACACCACCACGGGGACAGGTGGGTTCTCCTGCAGATATTCCAACACGGTCAGGATCACGTTCGGTCCACCTTCGAAGATGAGCGCTACGACTGGCACACCCTGCCCGATACCTACACACACACACACACACACACACACACACAGAATCAAAACCATATTTCAACATAAGGCAATGAAAGAAAAAAGATACATCTCTGTAATTTATCAACACTGGAAAGTGGAGTAAAGACGTAATTACAAGGTTATTACTGTCAATTACAATGTAATAAACTAGGAAGATAAAGAAACAATGGTATAGTAACACTAGAAACAAGGGAACTGAAAGAGAAAACATGGGATAGAGGAAACACTGCTGAACGCAAGACTACACTACGGGTACAAGGAAACTAGGGACACTAGAACAAAGCAATAACAATATAATCAAGCTAAGCAGCCTAATGGACACTAGAAACACCTGAAGCTAGGAGACATATGGGTTAAAAAAGGGCGGAGTCACTAAGAAATGAAATTGAAGAACATTATCTTTAGCAGCTCTTTTTATTTATGGGACCTGATGTTGAGTAAAATACTGTATTAATTCCACTTTAATTACACTACATGATACTTTAGCTAGTTTGGTGATAAACATGTATACCTGTAGTATTGTAACTGCTGGACATTAGCTAACAGTTTACAGCAGCTAGGTCGCTAAACTATTACATATAGCTTCAGTCTATTACCTAAACCCTTACACCTGCGTGTGTGTGTGTGTGTGTGTGTGTGTGCGTGCGTACGGGCATGTATCCTCTGTAGGTTGATGTGTTTCTCTAGCTCTCGTCGCAGGTTGACCTCAGCACCGTACTTGCCCACTGTGCCGTCGTCCACCAAGATGAAGTGAGAGTGCAGATTATTTAACACATTCAGCTTGCTGAGGGGGTTCAGGAGGGTCTGATAGGGGGCTACCACCTACACACACACACACACACACACACACACACACACACACACTATTAGACAGTCACAATGAGGTAATAATATGTGAGGCATAGACAGACACTATGAAGCTGTTGTTCGTTCTGTGTGTGTGTGTGTGTGTGTGTGTGTGTATGTGTGCATCTTACATCTCTCCCAATGAGGTCATTACGGTTCTCAATCACCCCCCAGGGTGCGATGCCGATGGTACAAATCTTCCGAGCCGAACGGGACGAATGCTCCTTCAGCGCATCACCTACGTGTTTTGCCACACCTATACACACACACACACACAGAGTTAACACCTGCCTGAAATCATTACCACCTGAAACACACAGTCCAAATCATCCATCATCAGCAAAGTCCGAGAGTTAATGTGTGTTTTCAGTCTTCAGAGAAATGACTAGTGTTACCGTGTATGTGTGTGTGTGGGCGTGTGTGCATGATTGTGTGTCCACAAATAATAACGATGTGTGTTGCCTTCATAATTGATGCTCTGCCTTCATAATTGATGACCTAATAGCTGTCATTAAGTTAGTGTGAAGGTGTGAGGTGGTGAAATGTGTTTATATGTCAACAAACAGCCTACCTGTCTGTCTCTACATACCTGTCTGTCTGTCTGCATCAGTCTCTATATCTCAGTCTAACACATCTGTCTATCCAACACTACATGTACCTGTCTGTCTCTACATCAGTCTCAGACACATCTGTCTATCCATCACTGCATGTACCTGTCTGTCTCTACATACCTGTCTGTCTGCATCAGTCTCTATATCCCGGTCTGTCTGTCTGCATCAGTCTCTATATCTCAGTCTAACACATCTGTCTATCCATCACTGCATGTACCTGTCTGTCTCTACATACCTGTCTGTCTGCATCAGTCTCTATATCTCAGTCACATGCATGTAGCAGTCTGTCTGCATCTATAACTTCATGTATGTCTGTTGACATTTGTCTCTCTCTGTGCATCTACCTCTCTGTCTCTTTGTCCATCACGTGTGTGTGTGTGTGTGTGTGTGTGTGTGTGTGTGTGTATTCATCATGCCTGTATTGACCCCTCCAGTGAGAATCCAGGCCCCCGTGGTGACCGCTGCTTTGATGAGCCCCTTCCCCACCACCTGTTTGATGCGCGGATGCAGCTCGAAGTTCTGAATCCCTCCATGTACGGAGATGAGGATCTTCGGGAGCTCCATCTGCCACTCCTTCAACATCAACCTGAGGATCGCATCAGGCCGAGAGTCGTAGGAGAGACGCACATACTGTAAACACACACACATTACTGTAAACAACTTGTGTTTAAAGGACAACACTGTACCTTTAACTTTACCTATATTAGCTATATGTGTGTGTGTGTGTGTGTGTGTGTGTGTACCTTGGCTCGATAGGAGTGTGAACCTCCCTGGAAGTTGATGATACCATAGGCATCAGTGGGACTTTGTTCCGTGTGCTTCTCCACACTCCATTCCTCTTGCTCCACCCCCGACCTCATCCCTAACCCCACCCCCTCACCCAGCTTCACATCCGAGTACTTCATCGCCAGACTCGCTGTGAATCCGGCGTGTTGCCGGACCAGCCGGCCGCAGCAGCACCTACACACACACACACACACACACACACACACACACACACACTTTCAATATGTATTCCATCACTCAGGTGGGAATTAGTGATCACACACACACACACACAGTTACCTGACAAGCTGCTGGCAAATCTGACATCCTGGAAGGCATCTGCAGAGAAAGAGAAATCAGATCACAAACACTGCAACACTCCTTGAAGTTAAAATAAGAAATAAAAATACTGATACTGCATGTGGTACATGTTTGACGTTGGTATAGAGCTCTACTCGGCAATAACGTACGCCGTACAGCTCTGTGTGATCCTTTAGAAAAGCTTGCGTGTGATTAGCATGTGATTTGACTTTATCTGCAGAGATAAACCCTAAAAAGGATGTAAAACTCTCTGGTGAGGGTTTGTCCAACATTCAGGCCTTGGAGGAAACCATTACCGTTACACAACAAACAGGAAATGGTTTCCACCAATCAAACAGTAACTCGGAGCAGAACCAGAAATAAATGACGGAAAAATCCCCCACCCCCCCACTCACCTCACCCGGGTCGCCGATCACTGAGTGATAAACTCAGAAAATAATCTACTTCGGAAACATGGGAGTTAAAATACAGACTTGGGACAGGATTACAGAACCAGACACGTCCACCTCACTGAAGTCCAGAGGCTGGTGTGTGTGCGCCACCATTTTAAACCGTTACTGAGAAACATGTCTCCTGACTTGCGTGGGAGTTCACCAATAAGACAAACAGGATAAATTTCTTCACACATCTGATGCATTCAAACATTTTCAGAATTTTCTGGAAGTCTGATGATGAAAGTGTGCAAGGAACACATGTCCTATATTATAAATCTGAAATAAAATGCATAGAAACTTATTCACATGCAGATTTTAAAAAGATGGACAAAAGACTTGTAGGAGCCAATCAGGATCCAGACTGAGGTGTGTAGGAGCCAATCAGGATCCAGACGTCAGACTGAGGTGTGTAGGAGCCAATCAGGATCCAGACGTCAGACTGAGGTGTGTAGGAGCCAATCAGGATCCAGACGTCAGACTGAGGTGTGTAGGAGCCAATCAGGATCCAGACGTCAGACTGAGATGTGTAGGAGCCAATCAGGATCCAGACGTCAGACTGAGGTGTGTAGGAGCCAATCAGGATCCAGACGTCAGACTGAGGTGTGTAGGAGCCAATCAGGATCCAGACGTCAGACTGAGATGTGTAGGAGCCAATCAGGATCCAGACGTCAGACTGAGATGTGTAGGAGCCAATCAGGATCCAGACTTCAGACTGAGATGTGTAGGAGCCAATCAGGATCCAGACTTCAGACTGAGGTGTGTAGGAGCCAATCAGGATCCAGACTTCAGACTGAGATGTGTAGGAGCCAATCAGGATCCAGACGTCAGACTGAGGTGTGTAGGAGCCAATCAGGATCCAGACGTCAGACTGAGGTGTGTAGGAGCCAATCAGGATCCAGACGTCAGACTGAGATGTGTAGGAGCCAATCAGGATCCAGACGTCAGACTGAGGTGTGTAGGAGCCAATCAGGATCCAGACGTCAGACTGAGGTGTGTAGGAGCCAATCAGGATCCAGACGTCAGACTGAGGTGTGTAGGAGCCAATCAGGATCCAGACTTCAGACTGAGGTGTGTAGGAGACATTCCTGTGCATGTGTGAACCTGAGCTCAGGAATGCTGCTTTATAAATCTGAAAATCCACCGACCCCCACTGTGTGTGTGTGTGTGTGTGTGTGTGTGTGTGTGTGTGTGTGTGTGCATACCTGTGTGGGTCTTTGGACACTGGCAGTATGTAGACACATTCCCTCTTGGTGAAAGTGCTTTCTATCCAGGATTTCTGGGACTGCAGTGAGACAATAAATAAATAAATAAACAAACATAAATATTCTAAATATGAACACTGAGTGTGTGTGTGTGTGTGTGTGTTACTGAGGCTGTGCATTGTCACTTTCACACAAACTCCTACCTACCAGAATATTGGAAAAAGTTAAGAAAATGATATAAAAAAAGAACAAAAGGATATAAAATAGAATTAAAAAATAAAAAAGAGATACGAAACAAAGAACAAAGGAAATAAGGAAAAGGAATGAAAGAAAATGGGGAAAAAAAAGAAAACAAAATAAAGGATTATATTACAATACATAATTTTATGGTATAAAAAAAAGAAAAAAAGAACATGATTTAAAAAAAAATGAAAGGAAATAAAGGAATGAAAAAAACGGTATAAAAAAGAAAAGAAAAGAAGGAAAATGCAAAAATAGAACAAAGACTAAAAAAGAAAGAAAAAATGGTCAAAGAAAAAAAAGAAAATATAGAAAATAATAAAAAAGAAACATTTTGCAGACACAAAGCAGATTTACAGGAATATCTAAATTATAAATTCTAATTTAAAAAAAATAAAAAATAAAAAATAAAAATTCAAATCAATCCAATCAAGATGGGTTTGGATCGGTCCGGAATGGCTCTGGAACAATGAAGACGCTTCAGATCAACGGTGTATCACGGTACTGAGCAAGCATCCAATCCCTCACACTGCTGCAGGTGAGTACATACACACACACCCTCAGACACACACACACACACACACACACACACTCACACTCACAGAACTCCTGACAAGGTAACTCCAGAGCCTCAGCAGGTCAGAACACCCCAGGTCTTACAGCTCGCTTAGCAACACACACTTGGTTATGTGAGCTCACTCTCTGTAACCATGGAAATGACTGTTACCATGTCAACAACCAGTCGCATATCAGACTGTTAAAAGTTAAAAGGGACAGTGTTCCTCTAAGTCCAACTGTTTTATCCTCCAAACAGGGAATGCTATAACACACACACAGCTTTAAATAAAGAGCACTTCAGTGGAAAAAAGTTTATCACTCATCCTATATCCTACAGCTTATTACTGTGTGTGTGTGTGTGTGTGTGTGTGTGTGTGTGCGCAGTGTTTTTAAACCCCAGTCTGAAACGGATTTACACATTGAAGAATTTTAATTAAATTTCAGCGGTGCCCCGAACCCAGAGTGTGTCAAAGTTTAAATAAATAAAACCCTCAGTATAAGGTATTTTATACACACACACACACACGTAGAAAAAGAAAGAAAGAATTTAAAGAAGAGAAAGTCTGAACAAAGAAAAATGAAGAATAAAAAAAGGAAAAGAAAGAAAGAAAGAAAGATTTTTTAAAATGAAAGAACTAAAGACAGTGATTAAAAAGAGAAGCGTATCGAGATCATTACCCTCATTATTTATGAACATACATACATGAATATGTTAATTAGGACACGCCCCCATAGCCGGAGCTCCATCCATGACAGCATGACGGCCACCAACATCAGCTACGCTAAACTAACATGACCAACAGATCGTAGAACATTCCAGACACTAATCATCTAAATAATTTATTAAGAATATTTTGTTACATCACAACCTGAAATCAAACGTAGCTCCGCCCACAAATCCTACACCGATAAGATTCTGAATGTAACATACAGCCATACCTTATATGCATCATCCTCATCTTCATCTCTCTGCTGCAACACCTTGTAGAGAAACATGATCTCACACACACACACACACACACACACACCCCACACACACACACACACACACACACTTCAACAAAGCTGAGAGCGCTACACAGTTGCGTCTGTGGATGAAGAGTTCTGCAGAATCGTCCTCCTGAGAGGATAAGTGTCACTGTTAAAGGCTAAATGATCCCCCTCTCTCTCGCTCTCTCTCACTTCCTGTCTTTCCCCCTTTTTCTTCTTCTCTACAGTTAATGAGTAAGAGGACAGGAAGACAAATCCTGGCTCAGGACACAGAGAAAATAAGACGGACAAATCCATCACTGGGTTTCTAGGAACACAGACATGAATGCAATGGAGAATCTCTACAGCTCTCTCTCTCACACACACACACACACACACACACACACTACACACTTTTATTCCAGCAGTTCTATAATCATCATGATGCAAAGTTCACACCTCTCACTACAGCACTGCCCATAAAACACGAGGTGAAACAATCAGGGCTAACTTCATTATTAGCATTATCCATTATTTAGTGTTGCCTAGCAACAGCATTTTCCATGTTAACCTTTTATATAGTAATATTACATGTTTGCTGTCTAATATTCAATTCACAAAGTCATCAGTTCCACCCTGAGAGTGAAATGTGGGCGTGGCTTTAAGTCCTGTGTTCAAAACCGGGCCTCTAACCTCGACCTCAGAACCTGCCCCCTAGCTCCTCTTTCATAGCCCTTCTTCCAGAACTACCCCCATTATCAGTCAGCTGTAATTTGACCCCTGGTTCATCCATTAGAACTTGAACTCCAGCCCCCTCTAACTCATCCTTCAGAATGATCCCTCTAAGCCTTCCTTCGCTTCCTTCCCTAGTCCCCTCCTCAGTCAGACCTCCATCCCCTAGTCCCCTCCTCAGTCAGACCTCCATCCCCTAGTCCCCTCCTCAGTCAGACCTCCATCCCCTAGTCCCCTCCTCAGTCAGACCTCCATCCCCTAGTCCCCTCCTCAGTCAGACCTCCATCCCCTAGTCCCCTCCTCAGTCAGACCTCCATCCCCTAGTCCCCTCCTCAGTCAGACCTCCATCCCCTAGTCCCCTCCTCAGTCAGACCTCCATCCCCTAGTCCCCTCCTCAGTCAGACCTCCATCCCCTAGTCCCCTCCTCAGTCAGACCTCCATCCCCTAGTCCCCTCCTCAGTCAGACCTCCATCCCCTAGTCCCCTCCTCAGTCAGACCTCCACCCCCTAGTCCCCTCCTCAGTCAGACCTCCATCCCCTAGTCCCCTCCTCAGTCAGACCTCGTCCCCTAGTCCCCTCCTCAGTCAGACCTCGTCCCCTAGTCCCCTCCTCAGTCAGACCTCCATCCCCTAGTCCCCTCCTCAGTCAGACCTCGTCCCCTAGTCCCCTCCTCAGTCAGACCTCCGTTCCCTAGTCCCCTCCTCAGTCAGACCTCGTCCCCTAGTCCCCTCCTCTTTCAGACCTCGTCCCCTAGTCCCCTCCTCTTTCAGACCTCGTCCCCTAGTCCCCTCCTCTTTCAGACCTCGTCCCCTAGTCCCCTCCTCTTTCAGACCTCGTCCCCTAGTCCCTCCTTGGGGATTGAGAACTTTCTGAAATGCTGTAGATGTTGAGTGAACAGCCTCAGTCCCTCCATAGTGCGCTACATCATCTCCATAAAGGCACACCACTCTGTTATAAACTCACTGCATGAGATTAAAGATCATTACACTAATGTTAAACTGGGGGGTTGAAGTCCAGCTGTTTTTGCGTAACCAGCTCGTGTTAAAACATCATCGGTAATTTCCTATGAAGCATTAAAACATCTTTAACATGTAACCAGCGAAGCAGACGGCCTCCTTCAGCCGCTGTAATACATCACTCATCTGCAGTCTAAAGGTTTAAACATGCTCACACACACACCTTCCCTTAATAAGCAGCATGTTTAGGCAGCACTCACTCCCTAGCCCCTGTTTCTGTATATGTAACTGCCCAAAAACTCCAGAATCACTAGCTGCAATCTAATTGGCTGGTGATGAGATCACATCACATTATTTAAAAAAAGGCAAGAAAGCATGACTAGACAAACAGCCTCTTTATATAAATGTGGGTGTGGCCAAAAAAAGTGTTTGGTGACCAAAAGTACCAGAAGTTCTGAGAGACTAATGTCAGAAATGTATAGTTCCTTAAGAGTAGGCTCCCTAGATAGGGAGCATTCAGTGTCCTGCCTGAGCATGTCCTGCGGTGTGATGATAAGCTGAAGCATGTGACACTCTGGAGAAAAATGTCTATCCTCAGGATGGATATACACACACACACACACACACACACTTAATCAGCAGTGTGTAAACCCATAATCAGACAGGATTATGTTTGTTTATGTTTATGGCAACTCCCACGTTAATGCCTTATTGCTGGTTTCCAGTCAGTTGTGACGTCATCGCTTTCATGATGTCACTCAAAGTGTGTGCGTGTGTGTTATAATGAAAGAAACAGAAAGCCGACAGCACTGACGTCTTTACACACCGTGGCACAATTTCTACACCATATATATGAATCCGGATTTTTCCAGAATTCCGTGTTATTTACTTTCTGAAAATAAAAATCTAAATGTTTTTAATTCTATATAAAAATTTATCCATTGTTAAAAATTCTATTCAAATAAAATTCTACGGAATTGAACTCAGAAGAAAAAGAAAAAACAACCTTCATTTTAACTGTCTTGCTTTTATATTTCTATAAATTAGAAAAGAAAGAAATTATATTAGTAGTATATTATAATTCATTAAAAAAATAGGAACTATATAAAATATATATGTTTATAATTAAACAATTAATTTTATATATACACCTAAATATTATATATTTACTTAAAAGTTAAAAAAAGAAAGAAATTATATATAATTTAAAAAAGAAATTATAAAAAAATAATTTTGTAATTAACACATTTTTTTATAAACCTAAATATTATATATATTTACTTAAGAAATTGGAAAAGAAACACTAATATATTATATATAATTAATAACAAATTGAAATATATTTATATTTTTATAATTAAAAAAATAACTTTATACATACCTAAATATTATAATTACTTAAAAATTAGAAAAGCAAAAATTATATTAAGCATCAGCTCCTTCCAATCACTCTGTGTTATTATAGTGATATTATATCATGTCACCCAGATGTAGAATAAATTCTATAAAATATTTATTTTTTCCATTTTTTTTTTAAAAAACACAATCTTCTTACTCTAATGAACAATAAGTCTATAAATTATTTACATAGGTTCCTGATGAGTTAATAATAACAGAAACCCATCATTCAGCAGGAGAGAGGTGATGACCCGTGGGATGAACAGTGGGCTACACTGCTTGAAGAGATGGGCGTGATGCAGCGGGGCTTTAATCTTTCATTCAGTGTGGTATGAAAAGCCCGGTGTAATGAGCTCTGACTAACAGCCCTGCTCTCCCACAGCTTCATGCACAACACACTGGAGATGAAGGAGGGTTACGACCTGATTAACTGCAAGATCACGCCTCAACAACAACAACAACAACAACAACAACAACGTGTCATTAATAATAATAAAAACAAGCTGCATGTGATTATAATGCCTCAAACATGTCATACACACTGGAAGAGAAACTGATATAGAGTCATATAGAGAACATACAGATAGATGAAGCAGAGTTATATTCAGTCTGAGAGCTGAGTGGACACATGGAACACACAAACACTGTCCAGTGTGTCCGAGAGAGACTGAGCTCTCACTCACATCATCATTATAGTGCTGATTATAGTCTATTACAGAGTGTACACACACACACACACATATATATATACATATACACACACGTGCGAGCGCACACACACACGCGTGCACATATACATGAACATACACAAACACGCATGCGCGCACACAAATATACACACACAGCTAATTAGTGCAAATTATTTTTTAATAATTAGACTGACTGATGAATATAAAAATGAAAGATTAATATTGTGAGTCAAAAAATCAATAAAATGATGTTATATATAATTACACAAAAAAATCATGTTTT
>JAUCMX010000004.1:1151833-1154333 GCA_033459395.1 Hemibagrus guttatus
TAATAATAATATTAATAATAATAATAATATTAATAATAATAATAATTTATCATTAATTCATAATTAGTAATAAACAATAGATTAGAGTTGTATTAAATATTACAATATTTTAGAAATGATATAAAAATGTAATTATAAAAAAATACTAAAATTATTAAAATATTTTGACTAAGCACTGATATTTAAATGTGTTTAAAGAAGAAACCCTGTGTTTAAGAGACTCAGATAGTTTAGAGTTTGATCCAGCAGGAATTCAGCCCTGCAGCGCCCCCTGCTGCTTCAGCCTGGTATAAAACATTACACACGAACACTTAAACACTCCTCAGGTTTTATATTGTGTTTACTTTCGATTTATTTATTTAGACCTGAGCACAAAAGTTAAAAATGAAAAATTCAATTCTTTTAATGATTCTATTTTAACTATGTCAACATTTCAACTATGTCACACTATTATATCTGTATTCTGTCCACCTCCGTCCACCTCACTGTGCGTTTTACTATCACTATTCGGCTCATTCTGTTCTATTGTCGTTTATTTTTATTCTATTTTTATATATTGTATAATGATAGTCTATTTTATATTATATTTTGTTTTATATTCTTCTTTTCTTTGAGTGTACACCGATCAGCCATAACATCATGATCAGTGAGAGGTGAAGTGAATAAGACTGAGTATCTCCTCATCATGGCACCTGTTAGTGGGTGGGATATATTAGGCAGCAAGTGAACATTTTGTCCTCAAAGTTGATGTGTTAGAAGCAGGAAAAATGGACAAGCGTAAGGATTTGAGCGAGTTTGATGAAGGGCCAAATTGTGATGGCTAGACCACTGGATCAGAACATCTCCAAAACTGCAGCTCTTGTGGGGTGTTCCCGGTCTGCAGTGGTCAGTATCTATCAAAAGTGGTCCAAGGAAGGAACAGTGGTGAAGCGGAGACAGGGTCATGGGCGGCCGAGACTCATTGATGCACGTGGGGAGCGAAGGGTGGCCCGTGTGGTCCGATCCAACAGACGAGCTACTGTTGCTCAAATTGCTGAAGAAGTTAATGCTGGTTCTGATAGAAAGGGGTCAGAATACACAGTGCAGGACAGTTTGTTGTGTATGGGGCCGCATAGCTGCAGACCGGTCAGGGTGCCCGTGCTGACCCCTGTGCACTGCTGCAAGTGCCAACAATGGACACGTGAGCATCAGAACTGGACCACGGAGCAATGGAAGAAGGTGGCCTGGTCTGATGAATCACGTTTCTTTTACATCACGTGGATGGCCGGGTGCGTGTGCATCTCTTAACACATGGGAACACATGGCACCAGGATGCACTATGGGAAGAAGGCGAGCCGGCGGAGGCAGTGTCCTGCTTTGGGCAATGTTCTGCTGGGAAACCTTGGGTCCTGCCGTCCATGTGGATGTTACTGTGACACGTAACACCTACCTAAGCATTGTTACAGACCATGTACACCCTTTCATGGAAACGGTATTCCCTGATGGCTGTGGCCTCTTTCAGCAGGATAATGCACCGTGCCACAAAGCAGAAATGGTTCAGGAATGGTTTGATGAGCACAACAACCAGTTTGAGGTGTTGACTCCGCCTCCAAATTCCCCAGACTTCAATCCAATCCAGCATCTGTGGGATGTTCTGGACAAACAAGTCCGATCCATGCAGGCCTCACCTCACAACTTACAGGACTTAAAGGATCTGCTGCTAACATCTTGGTGCCAGATCCCACAGCACACCTTCAGGGATCTAGTGGAGTCCATGCCTCAACGGGTCAGGGCTGTTTTGGCAGCAAAAGGGGGACCGACGCAATATTAGGCATTTAGGTGTATTTCATATTTTTATATTATAGTTTTTCATTTTTATTTCCATCCTAGGACAGTAGTAAAAAAACATTTCACTCCATAGCTTAGTGTGTATGATAAATAAAATCTGAATTTGATTCAGGACTGCGATTGGTCAAAAGATGTTTATTCATTTTCTAGAACAGGATCTCTGTCCTTACCGTTGCTACAGTAACAGCTCGTTCCCAGAGACGCTCCAGGTGTGTAATCACTGATCTGTAACAGGACGTTTACCTAAATCTAATTATTTACTGAAGGAGTCTCCAGTCTCGCTGTTTTCAGAGTCAGAGATAAAGCCGTCATCTGCAATCTTCACGCCAGGGGAGTTTACGCTTCTTGGTGGTTTCTATGGTTACGTGTGTAACAAGCTGCATATTTCTGGTTTTATGAACTTTATAGCTGTTTATAACATGAGCGAGGACAGGAACTAGCATCCTGCATTAAAACGTCACCAAGTTACCTTGAAGTCTGATATTTTGTTCTTTTTTCAAAGTAAAAACTGCCACCGTTTGCAGAAAGTTAGAGGATGTGATGTATTAGGTTGTTACCATGGCAACAGTAACTCCACTGATCATTTTATTGCATGCGAGCAGGATGGAGAGACGAGATTTACGGAGATCAAGAGGCGTTAAATCTAAATAAAAAATGATGACCGGTGGCAGAA
>JAUCMX010000004.1:1159333-1255267 GCA_033459395.1 Hemibagrus guttatus
TGATTAGCATTGTAATGAGTGAAATAAGTGTTTGACCCCTTCACAAAATATGACTTAGTACTTGCTGCAAAACCCTTGTTGGCAATCACAGAGGTCAGACGTTTCTTGTAGTTGACCACCAGGTTTGGACACATCTCAGGAGGGATTCTGTCCCACTCCTCTTTGCAGATCCTCTCCAAGTCATTAAGGTCTCGAGGCTGATGTTTGGCAACTCGAACCATCAGCTCCCTCCACAGATTTTCTATGGGATTAAGGTCTGGACATTAGCGAGGCCACTCCAGGACCTTAATGTGCTTCTTCCTGAGCCACTTTGTTGCCTTGGCCGTGTGTTTTGGGTCATTGTCCTGCTGGAATAGCCATCACGACCCATTTTCAAAAAGGGAAGGAGGTTCTCAGCCAAGATTTGACAGGACATGGCCCCGTCCATCGTCCCTTTGATGCGGTGCAGTTGTCCTGTCCCCTTAGCAGAAAAACACCCCCAAAGCATAATGTGTCCACCTCCATGTTTGGCGGTGGGGATGGTGTTCTTGGGGTCATAGGCAGCGTTCCTCCTCCTCCAAACACGGCGAGTTGATGCCAAAGAGCACGATTTAGGTCTCATCTGACCACAACACTTTCACCTAGTTCTCCTCTGAATCTCTCAGATGTTCATTGGCTTCAGAAGAGCCTGTACATGTGCTTTACAGGGGGACCTTGTGGGTGCTGCAGGATTTCAGTCCTTCATGGTGTAGTGTGTTATTGTTTTCTTGGTGATTATGGTCCCAGCTGCCTTGAGATCATTGACAACATCCTCCCGTGTGGTTCTGTGCTGATTCCTCACCGTTCTCATGATCACTGAAACTCCACGAGGTGAGATCTTGCATGGAGCCCCAGACTGAGGGAGATTGACAGGTATTGTGTGTTTCTTCCATTTGAGAATAATCGCACCACCTGTGGTCACCTTCTCACCAAGCTGCTTGGCGATGGTCTCGTAGCCCATTCCAGCCGTGTGTAGGTCTACAGTCTTGTCCCTGACATCCCTGGACAGCTCTGTGGTCTTGGCCATGGTGGAGTGTTTGGAATCTGATTGATTGATTGATTCTGTGGACAGGTGTCTTTTATACAGATAACAAGCTGAGATTAGGAGCACTCCCTTTAAGAGAGTCTCAGCTTGTTACCTGTATAAAGACACCTGGGAGACAGAAACCTCACTGATTGAGAGGAGATCAAGTATTTATGCTAATCAATGTAGAACTTTTCTGAAATGTGTTTCTCTGGATTTTTTTTGTTGTTATTCTGTCTCTCACGGTTCAAATAAACCTTCCATTAAAATGATAGACTGGTCATTTCTTTGTCAGTGGGCAAACGTACAAAATCAGCAGGGGATCAAATCATTTTTCCCCTCACTGTCATCCTTCACACATGGACAGATACCAAAACGTCTCATCCTGGTTATTTAACTCACTTAACAAACTTAACTCACTTAACAGAAGCATTGTGTTATTTAAGCGCAAACAAACATTACACAGTCCAAACAACAAACACACCAATCAGACAGACGTCCAGTCAGAGGAGCTCACCTGGTAGGTAGTTCCTGCCCAGAACTGCTTGAACTCTTTGCGTCTCCAGGCGAGCAGGCCGCTGGTCAGCAGAGTGAACGGGACCAGGTACAGCAGAGCCGGCTGACCCATCTTAGACAGCAACATGATCACGAAGGTCAGCACCAGACCCAGAGTGTAGGCTGGGAGTATACACACACAGACACACACACACACACACACAAAGTTATGAGTACTGTGTGTATTGCACACTTAGTTTAGTTTAAAGTCAGACTATAAAATTATTATTTCTATATAATTATCACATCTTTATTACCGACAGCACAGGAGACAAAGTAGATTCTGTTGGAGCTCCCAATCCACACATCAAAGCGGTGACAGTACGCCACCAACAGGCCTGCAGAGATACACGGGTCAGAACACGGGTCAGAACAGGATTAAGAAGAGGAGTTATAACAGGAGTCAGAACAGGTTATAACAGGTGTTGTAACCGGATTTATAACAGGTTATAACAGGTGTTGTAACAGGATTTATAACAGGTTATAACAGGTGTTGTAACAGGATTTATAGCAGGTTATAACAGGTGTTGTAACAGGATTTATAACAGGTGTTGTAACAGGATTTATAACAGGTGTTGTAACAGGATTTATAACAGGTTATAACAGGTGTTGTAACAGGATTTATAACAGGTGTTGTAACAGGATTTATAACAGGTGTTGTAACAGGATTTATAACAGGTGTTGTAACAGGATTTATAACAGGTGTTGTAACAGGATTTATAACAGGTGTTGTAACAGGATTTATAACAGGTGTTGTAACAGGATTTATAACAGGTTATAACAGGTGTTGTAACAGGATTTATAACAGGTTATAACAGGTGTTGTAACAGGATTTATAACAGGTTATAACAGGTGTTGTAACAGGATTTATAACAGGTGTTGTAACAGGATTTATAACAGGTTATAACAGGTGTTGTAACAGGAGTCATGGCTGTTGTGCTGTCAGGAACCTCACCTGGAATGATGATGTCACCGTAACCGAGAATGGAGAACTGCATCTCACACAAGTTCTCAGCCCACGCTGAGAACCGTGGAATACGCATCACCACAGGCAACTGTGCGTGCACACACACACACACACACACACATTAAAACATTAGTGAGATGGCTCCATATAACAACATTACAAATTAATCATCGTTAATCCATCAATCCAGTGTGTATACAGTGTTACTCTCAGTGTGTGTGTGTGTGTGTGTGTGAACCTGCAGGTTTAGCTGTGTTAGATGGTGAGATGAGGTGTGTGTGTGTGTGTGTGTGTGTCTTCTAGCCCTGCTGATACCCCTATAGAACACAGCAAACCTTACTTTCTCATATGAGGGTGTGGGATCTGCCGGAACCACCACATCCCCACTGCCCTAAAACACACACACACACACACACACCTGTTAATGACTGTTATTGTGCGTGCACACACACACACACACAACCAAGAGTGTTAATGACTGTTACTGAGCACACACTCACACACACAATATTTACCTTTTCTCCTCCAGCACCTGGGCCAAGAGCAACTTGCACCATGATGCTCTCTCCATTCTACAAGTGATCACACACACACACACACACACACACACACACACATTGACAGACACACATCAGTGTGTTGTTGTTGAATTCTGGACTCTGATTGGTCAGAAAGTGTTGATTATTTTTCTACATTTCAGCACCACACACTGTTTATTACTCAAAATAAAAGAGTTTAACAGGTGAGACTCACAGGTGTGAGAAACGGCGTGATGAAGACGAAGAAGACGTCATAAACCAGCAGCAGGCTGAGCAAGATCACACAGATCTACAAAACACACACACACACACACACACACACACACACACACACACACACGATCAAAGTCATGCAGTGCTGAAGTTCACGAAGGCTAAATGAAGCTCATTAAAGCACCTTGTAATTAGACAGTGTAATGGTCTTCATGAAGTTTAGACAGAAAGCAATCCCTAGAACATCCTGCAAGATCCAGATCCACCTACACACACACACACACACACACACACACACACACACACACACACACACACCCTTCTGGTGATATGAACATTATGATGCAGCATAATAAACAATAATTACTTCCTCATTCTTAGCAGTAACAGAAAGATGGTAGAAAACCAGACAACATGCTCCTGTTAGTGTGTGTGTGTGTGTGTGTGTGTGTGAGTGTGTGTAAACATGTGAAGTTTGTACCTGTCCTCGTTTCGGTACACACCCCAAACCACAGCTAGAGTGATGCACACAGCAGCAAGCAGCAGGTTCCTCACAGAGAAGCCCTTCTCACCACAGGACACACTGACACACACACACACACACACACACACAACATATTAGTATATTTACATTAAAAACTCTAAGTAATCAAGTGCAGCCACTGTGTGTGTGTATGCATGTGTGTATATGTGTATATGTGTGTGTATGTATATATATACATATATATATATATGTGTGTGTGTGTGTGTGTGTATATATATATATATATATATATATATGTGTGTATGTGGGTATATGTGTGTGTATATATGTGTGTGTGTGTGTGTGTACCTGATTTTACTGCACCCCACTGCATTCAGCAGTGCCTCGAGACAGCTGTAGAGTCCTGTAGCTGAGGCCAGGCAGAAGATCACGATGATCACGTACACTGGAATCAAACAGAAACCACAAACTGAACCCTGACCGATAAAAACCACGAGCAAGCACATGGTCAATCACAGACATCTAATCTCATCTGGCCAATAATAACTGACCACTCCAAAATAAACAGAACTAGTTACAAAAAAAAAAACAGGCATCTGACCAAAGAGAAACAACAGTTACACCAGGCTGGGCAGCGGTGGCTCAACGGTCAGGGCTCCGGGATACTGATGTAAAGGTTTGGGGTTCAAACCTGTTGGGCCCTTGAGCGAGGCCCTTAAGCCTCTCTGTGCTGTAATGTATATGGGACTTGAACCACCTGGTCAGAAACAGCACACTTCCTGACTGACCAATCAGAGAGAGGGAGACTCACCGAGATACCTGTAGAAGAAATACATGAGGACGAGCATCACACACATGAGTGCCACGAACAGCAGCACCTTCAGCGGCGAGTAGAGTGTAAGATCTCCGCTGTCTGATCGTTCCTCTCCTGCAGAGAGCGACGTCACACTCTGCTTTGCCCTACACACACACACAAACACACACTATTACACACTTTATTTAACCTGTGACCTTCGACCTTTGAGTGGTTAATCACTGACTTCTCAGCAGCCCCGCTCCAGAAGCCGCCCATGGCCACGGTGAAGACGGCGATCACAAGCATGATGATGACGCTGGGGTCAAAATCAGGAGTGGGCGGAGCATAGAGCTGCACCTCCATCCCATCTGTAAACACCTGACATGGAGGGAGGGGCATCAGAGCACAGCTTCACCAAACAACACACAGAGAAATGATATCAGGTGCAAGAAATTAAAAAAAAATCTGTACCTTCTGCATATCCAGGAAGTCACGGTATCTCAGGAGGGCCAGAGGAATGGTCACTTTACCATACTCACTGTCATTGGCTGACGGAGCCCCCTGAAAAAAAAAAAAACTTTCAACACTGAGCTACAGGAAGTTAAGACGATGGTACAGCGCTGTTTGGAAGTCGTTTCAGAAACATTATGTTGTTCCACAATGTGTACTGAGAACCTGATGGAAGTGAAGTGCTCAAAGAACCTGAGAAGAACCAGTGATTCAGCACTGAGAAGATGTTGCTGCCCTACAGGAACTCCATAAAAAACGGTGATGGACTGAGGAGAACTCCATATGACGTTAAAGGATTGTGTTAGGGTACTACAAGAACCCGTTACGGGACTCTGAACACTTAATATGGATGTGAGAACATTGCAAAGACTCTTCTGGCACTATGAAGGCTGGAAGGTTTTTATAAAGCCTTATGGAAGTTACAGCGCTACAAAGACTAATCAGAGTGATGCATTTAGTCAGAAAGCTACATGAACACGTGTGATGTCATGGTGTGATGTCATAGCGTGATGTCATAGCGTGATGTCAGTACCATGGCCTCTTTGCTGGCGATGAGGAGCACTTTGACTCCGAGTTGCTGAGCCACCTGAGCTTTCTGGCTGAAGGCACAGTCTCCCCTCATCACACACACTGCTGTGCCCTTCAAGTCTGGCTTTACTCCACCCACATCACACAGCGTGGTCGAGGTCAGGTTCACCAGCTTATACCGCGCCTGTAGACACACACACACGTGCATGCGCACACACATACACACACACACACAATAAGCGTCCAGATAAGTTATGATGCATTAGTGTGTGTGTGTGTGTGTGCTTGTGTGTACTGACTTACAGCATCGTTAAGAGAGCTGGAGATGTTGGACCATGATGCGTTGTAAACGAGACAGTACTCCTTATACGTGGTCCAATCAGAGACGTGCAGGACGGCCTCATGGCACTCGCTCTGAGGAACACAAACCGAATTAAAACATCCAATCGGCATCATATTCTAGTGCTACAGGAAGGCAGAAAGCTACAAAAAATGTTTGGAGGTCAATAAAAAGTTATTAGCCAGCCTGCAGAAGCCAGTAAAAACCCCATTAAAAGATGCTGCAGCTGCACAGGAATCCATTTATCACAAGACACCTGGCAAAGCGCCACAGGAACATGTTAAAGCAAGAAGCAAGGAAAGTGTTACAGCCCCAAAGGAAAGCGTTACAGCCCCAAAGGAAAGAGTTACAGCCCCAAAGGAAAGAGTTACAGCCCCAAAGGAAAGTGTTACAGCCCCAAAGGAAAGTGTTACAGCCCCAAAGGAAAGTGTTACAGCCCCAAAGGAAAGAGTTACAGCCCCAAAGGAAAGTGTTAAAGCCCCAAAAGAAAGAGTTACAGCCCCAAAAGAAAGAGTTACAGCCCCAAAGGAAAGAGTTACAGCCCCAAAGGAAAGAGTTACAGCCCCAAAGGAAAGTGTTACAGCCCCAAAGGAAAGAGTTACAGCCCCATAGGAAAGAGTTACAGCCCCATAGAAAAGAGTTACAACCCCAAAGGAAAGAGTTACAGCCCCAAAGGAAAGAGTTACAGCCCCAAAGGAAAGTGTTACAGCCCCAAAGGAAAGTGTTACAGCCCCAAAGGAAAGTGTTACAGCCCCAAAAGAAAGAGTTACAGCCCCAAAGGGAAGAGTTACAGCCCCAAAGGAAAGTGTTAAAGCCCCAAAAGAAAGAGTTACAGCCCCAAAGGAAAGAGTTACAGCCCCAAAGGAAAGAGTTACAGCCCCATAGGAAAGTGTTACAGCCCCAAATGAAAGAGTTACAGCCCCAAAGGAAAGTGTTACAGCCCCAAAGGAAAGTGTTACAGCCCCAAAGGAAAGTGTTACAGCCCCAAAGGAAAGTGTTACAGCCCCAAAAGAAAGAGTTACAGCCCCAAAGGAAAGAGTTACAGCCCCAAAGGAAAGTGTTACAGCCCCAAAGGAAAGTGTTACAGCCCCAAAGGAAAGAGTTACAGCCCCAAAGGAAAGTGTTACAGCCCCAAAGGAAAGTGTTACAGCCCCAAAGGAAAGTGTTACAGCCCCAAAGGAAAGAGTTACAGCCCCAAAGGAAAGTGTTAAAGCCCCAAAAGAAAGAGTTACAGCCCCAAAGGAAAGAGTTACAGCCCCAAAGGAAAGAGTTACAGCCCCATAGGAAAGTGTTACAGCCCCAAATGAAAGAGTTACAGCCCCAAAGGAAAGTGTTACAGCCCCAAAGGAAAGTGTTACAGCCCCAAAGGAAAGTGTTACAGCCCCAAAAGAAAGAGTTACAGCCCCAAAGGAAAGAGTTACAGCCCCAAAGGAAAGTGTTACAGCCCCAAAGGAAAGTGTTACAGCCCCAAAGGAAAGAGTTACAGCCCCAAAGGAAAGTGTTACAGCCCCAAAGGAAAGTGTTACAGCCCCAAAGGAAAGTGTTACAGCCCCAAAGGAAAGAGTTACAGCCCCAAAGGAAAGTGTTAAAGCCCCAAAGGAAAGAGTTACAGCCCCAAAGGAAAGAGTTACAGCCCCAAAGGAAAGTGTTAAAGCCCCAAAGGAAAGTGTTACAGCCCCAAAGGAAAGAGTTACAGCCCCAAAGGAAAGTGTTAAAGCCCCAAAGGAAAGAGCTACAGCCCCAAAGGAAGAAGTTACAGCCACACAGAAAAGTTTTACAGCTACAAAGGAATGCATTAGAGAACTACATGAACATGTCACAGCTCTCAGGAATGTATTCCAGTCCTACAGGAATGGGTAAGGCTGTAACTCATAACTTTAAGGACTTCCTGTAGGGCTGTAACTTGTTCTAAGTGTTTCTAACAGAGCTGATGTCCAGATCAGTCCAGCTGTTGAGCTCTCCTCCAGCTGCAGTGATTTTCCAGTCTAAAAGTTTTCCTCTAGTCCTATTGGGCAGTCCTGCTGTGTATAATGTCGCAGACAGCAGTTCATCCTGTCGGGCCTGTAAAATGACTAACGTGCTGGAATTCCCCAATGCTTTCAATTCCGCTACACATCACAATTACTCATTAAACTAGGAAACAAAAACTCTCTGATCGCACGTGCTGTGTTTTCATACGGGACTCGACGGTAAGATGTCGTTGTTGTTGTTGTTGTTGTTGTTGTTGTTGTTGTTGATAAAAACGTAAATAAAAATAACTAGTTTCAGCCTCAGCGTTAGCTTGCTGTGGCTAGCTAGCTAACTTACCCGATAAGAGAGCAGAGTGACGGCCAGCATTATCCACAGCTTTGTTGTCATTTCAGTAACATCTGGCTTAAAGATGCCGATTCAGTACAAAAATAAAACACCTTTTACTATATAGTTTGATTTAAAATCCTCGCGATGTTTCTAGTTTGTTCCGACTGCTGTGACATGCACTGACTAAAACACTCATATTTTTAATCTCACACCGTATTCCTGTAAGCCCCGCCCTTTCTGCGTTAGGATTGGCTACTACTTCATACTCACCGGGACACTTCACCAAACTACTAGCCAATCCTCAGGCAGTAGGGCGGGGCTTGTCGGAATACGGGTGTCGTGGCACAAGAATAGAATAACTTCCGCTTCCGCCTTTCGCGGCTCCATCACAGCTCGACATAAATCAGAGAGGAGGGTGTAATGGCCGAAGAGTGCCGGCACAGGAGAAAGATTACAAATCGTTTTTATGGTTTTGTTACTCGATTTGAAGTTTAATTAATCATTTCATTACAGTGCTATTAGCTACAGAAGTATCAAATGAATTGAAACTAACTGAAAGTAAGTGATATTTTTAGACCAAAGTCACTTGAAAGCTTCCAAAAGCTCAACAGTGTGAAAGTGCTGATGATAATAGGCCAAACATGCTTAAATAAAGAAACTGAAAGGACAATAAGAAACGGAAAGGATTAAACAGAAATCAAAAATATTACATTTGAGAGAAAACAGTCATTAGAGTGTAATTACACTGTGGGATAGGACAGTAAATTGGGACAGTTTCCAAAGCTGCTGATTGGTCAGCTTCTATCATGACGTCACAAGTTGGCAGGTAGAATCCGTGTCAAATGTTTATGGCTGTTTTAGTGACTTTATTTATAGGAGTATATAGAGCAGGTTTGCTCAGTTCACCACCAGCGTGTAAAGCCTACGACCAATAAATATTAATCATCATCATCATCACCAGCAGTGCCATAATAATAATAATAATAATTATTATTATTAATATTATTATTATTACTATTAGTAGTAGTGGTGGTGGTGTCGGCGGTGGTGGTGGTGTCGGCGGTGGTGGTAATATAGCATTTTATTTAGAATCAATTATTTCCATCTGTAACCATTTCCTTCATGTCCGTTTCCCGACTTAAGACCTCGGCTTTATTCTCTCTGTTTTTGTGATAGAAATGCTAGAATTTTGTAAATATGTAAACAGTTCGGTGTGAAACAGATCACCATGACTAAAGACATCTTCTTTCTGTTCTATAAGACAACCTATTATTGTCTATTCAGACAAAAGTCTATGTGGGAATTACAAATAGGAAATAAACACACTCAATACAGAATTTGGTGGAAAATGCAGTTTAATGGAATGCTAGGTGGCTAGGCCCCAGTCAGGGCTGACTAAAATGAATGGGAGAATGAAGTAGGAGTGGTAGAATGATAGCCAGTGGGGCTGGCCATGGGGTAATAGTCAAACTCTTCATCGCTGGAGCTCAAAGTAATAGGGTTACTAGATGAGACTGGAGAAAGAGGAGAATAGGCCGTCTCCGCCTGAGTTGAAGCGTGAGCTATGGTCACGGCTGGTGGAAAATGCTCGAGCAGAGCCCATATGTGGGTGGATAAGATGGCCAGAAGATGACGTAGACATTGTATTGGTTCAGGATGATCTTGTTCAGGAAGAAGTTCCAGTGCCAGAGACTAACAGATATACAATATATAGAGCATAGAAATTAATTAATTAGTTAAGAGTAATAGTACATATAATCACAACACTAACAAAACAGTATATGCATATGTGTATGTACCATGGACTGGATGTACCATGCAGCTAAGTCCATCACAAATCAGTCCTGTATCGACTGCAAGGAACGTACTTCTCATCCTCCTGTCATGATACCACTTGATGGCATGTAAGATTGCCTGAAGAATCCCTACGATGACCACCATCTGTCTGTTGGGGGCAGCTTCGCCTAGCTTTGGACCACAATGGATGAATAACGCTAGTGATCGTTGCTCATAACAACCGCTTTTCATTAAGAACAAGGAAAATTTCCCAGTACAAAGTAATACTGTGCAGCTGTTTCCATTATGTATCTGCTCTATGACTGGACATGTACCAAGTCAATGCAACCAGTCTCTGCTAGCTGGACTCTTGTGGACTACTCCTGTACAGATGTGAGATTTGTTTACATCAGGTTCCCTGATCTGGTGGCTGGCTCGACATCTATTCTACTTCAGTATGAGTTGCAGTGGAAATGATTATGATTCAATGATTCAGCGCTGTGATCTGGCCAATTCTGGAGACTTTTTCATCCTGCTTGGAGAAATTTTCCCCTGAAAAGACTTCTCAGTTCTTATTAGAGTTCTGAAAGAAAGCTTTCCACTTTCACCTGCGTGAGTTAAGACAGTATAAAGTTCACAAAAGTGAGATTAAATTCCAGAGCAGTGTTTATTACGGCTGATTTGTTGTGATATCGAGGTCACAACCCTGCAGCACTAATCAAACCGGACCACATTACAGAGGTGTGTGTGAGAAATGCAGCTTCTCACACCCTTAATTACTGCTAATTCACGGCAGTGACGCTGCAGATCGGATTTAAGCAGAAGTGTCACGTCTATTTTTAATAAAAGAGCGGGTGAAAGAGCGGCTCGGAGGAAATATGCTCGCTATTTAAATGACACTCGCAGTTCACACCGGAGCTACGAGGCTCGTGCGTGATGCTGAGAAGATTTCTGCGAATACCTGCAGGAGCTGACTTTTTAAATAAATGATTTTGAAAAATAAGGAAGTTAAATATTTGAGTTTAAAATGGAAGGACACGGCCATTGAGATCCCTTTTTTCATTTCCACATCCTGTTACTGCAGTCAGAACTGTTTTATATTTAATCACATGCATGATAAATTGTTGTGCAGTTTTACACCTCAGCTGTCACGCGTAGCTTGTTTGCTAAATTATTAAGAATAGCTGTTAATGGATGCACTTAATCGGACACCGCTTCTAGCTTTAGACCTAGTGGTTAAACACCACCACAAACTGGATAGAAACTGTCTGATGGGAAAATAAGCTGGTTTATTTATTAATGAATTTATTGAGTTCAGTCAGCATTTTATCGCAGGACCTCCATACACACCTTCACACCTACAGGCTAGTGCTGTGTCGTTCATTTTGAACGAATCCTTGATATGACTCGGGAATAACCAGTTGTCTCGGAGAACGATTCCTTCATTCTGTATTGACGGCACATTCACGTGCAACATCCTCTAGGTTCTGTACAAGACACATGATTAGTTCATCTCCCGAGTTGTTCGTTCATCACGTGACCACTTCCCGGATCGGTATCTTACAGTAATACTAGTCAGTAATACTAATGGAGTGTTGTATAATGTTTAGAAATTATCATAAAATTATCAAAAGACATGTGCAATGTGGGGTGGCTTGGTGGCTAGCACGTTTGCCTCACACCTCCAGGGTTGAGGGTTCGATTCCCGCCTCCGCCATGTGTGTGTGGATTTTGCATGTTCTCCCCGTGCCTCGGGGGTTTCCTCCACTGGTCCAAAGACATGCATGGTAGGTTGATTGGCATCTCTAAATTGTCCGTAGTGTGTGATTGTGTGAGTGAATGAGAGTGTGTGTGTGTGCCCTGCGATGGGTTGGCACTCCGTCCAGGGTGTATCCTGCCTTGATGCCCAATGACGCCTGAGATAGGCACAGGCTCCCCGTGACCCGAGTGTAGATCGGATAAGCGGCAGACAATGAATGAATGAATGTGCAATGTGTCTGCATAGGAAAATTAATCACACCAGCAAAATCACAACTGGGGTCAAAGTTAGTCCAGGAAGTGGACGAATGACAACTCGAACCTGAAGACTCGAGAGATGAACTTGAACACTATATTGCCAAAAGTTTTGGGACGTCTGCCTTTACATGCACATGAATGTAATATGGAGTTGTCCCGCCCTTTACAGCTATAACAGCTTCAACTCTTCTGGGAAGGCTTTCCACAAGGTTTAGGAGTGTGTTTATGGGAATTTTTGACCGTTCCTCTAGAAGCGCATTTGTGAGGTCAGGCACTGATGTTGGACGAGAAGGCCTGGCTCACAGTCTCCGCTCTAATTCATCCCAAAGGTGTTCTATGGGGTTGAGGTCAGGACTCTGTGCAGGACAGTCAAGTTCCTCCACACCAAACTCACTCATCCATGTCTTTATGGAGCTTGCTTTGGTCACTGGTGTGCAGTCATGTTGGAACAGGAAGGGGTCATCCCCAAACTGTTCCCACAAAGAGCATGAAATTGACTAAAATGTCTTGGTATGCTGAAGCATTAAGAGTTCCTTTCACTGGAACTAAGGGGGCGAGCCCCACCTCCTGAATTCAATGATTTGGAGGGGTGTCCCAAAACTTTTGGCAATATAGATCAGCCTATGAGAATGTGACGTGTCAAAAGAAGGAAAAAAGACAAAAGACTAGGACGGGAGGCGAGTTAAACTAACAGACTGAATGGCTTAAAGACTCAGCAGTGAATGAATCATTTGTTTCCTACAATTTGGGCTTGGTTGATTTATAGCTTTGTTTTATTCTAAATGTGATCGTTTGCGTAAGTAGACGTCTCGAGGTAATGGGCTCTTAACGCCTAACACTGTAATAATATTCTGCTGAAATGAACAAAATGACTGGAAAAAAGATCAGTTCATTCCGCTGAAGATCTGAGTCACTAAAATGATCCCAACTTCCCGTCACTACTACAGGCAGTTTAGAGGAACCAGTCCATGCACATGCTCATTTTCAGCAGGAGGAAAGCAGACCCTGAAGGAAACCTAGAGGAAGTGGACATGGGCTGAACATCCAGAACACACCAACAGGGTCCAGAGTGGAGCTCTGCCTTCAAATCTAAAGAACTGAACACTGATAAAACCAGGAACAGTTTATGTCTGAGGGAGCTTGTATGAGCATGAACATGTCTGAACCTGGATATGGAAGTGATGTTGATGGATTTTCTTGATATTCTGCTTTTTTTTATTAAACATAATTAAAGATTAATCTAACTAGGAACACTTCTTAAAGGAGGAGTTCACTTCCAGAACCAGAATCTACAGATAATGTACCCGCCCCCTCGTCATCCGAGATGTTCATGTCTTTCTTTCTTCAGTCGTAAAGAAATGATGTTTTTTAAGGAAAACTTTTCAGGATTTTTCTCCATATAGTGGAATGGTGCCTGCGAGTCCGAAGTTATTGCGTGTGGAATGATGCAAAGTTAAACAAAAAACTTACACAAAGACGTACAACTGTGTGTCATTCCACACGCAATAACTTCGGAGCGCTCCTCCTTCTCCACACTAGTAAACACTGGGCCTGTGGAGACGAGTTTTTGTGGTTAAAAAGTCTAGAATTTTTTATTTTCCTAAGAAAATGGCCGATGTTTCTCTAGATAAGAGGCTTCTTCCTGGGCTGGGATCGTTTAGAGCTCTCTGAAGCTGAATTTAATCTGCAGTGTGGAAGGTCAGACTCGCGGGCACCACTGAAGTCCACTATATGGAGAAAAACCCTGAAATGTTTTCCTCTAAACACATCATTTCTTTACAACTGAAGAAAGAAAGAAAGACATGAACATCTCGGATGACGAGGGTCACCCACCTTTGGGTACATTAGCTGTAGATTCTTGATCTGGAAGTGAACTTGACAACGATACACACAGCTACATACACTCCAATAACATAGCAAAGTTGCTAAGTGGGGTTAGATTAACACAATTAAAAATTAATCACACAAGACAAATTTTAGTTTGAGCTCATTGTGAGTGTCACACAGCAGGCCAGTGCAGAATAATGAAATTATCACCAGAAGGGGGCGCTGCATTGCAGCACTGTGGGGTTTATTTCACATGGTCTGTGAAATAACGGACAATTGTCCCAACATGTGTCAACATTGGAAAGTGGGAACACGTGAGAATCTACCTTATGGGACAGAACAAAAAATAACAAAAATAATTCTAGTTGGAAAGGACCAACAGGACACAAGGGGCGTGGCCAAAACAGTCCAAAATGAAAGAAGAGGCAGTGTGTAAATATCACTTTAAGGAATGAATCAAACAGGAAACCGACAGGCTGCTGCTTGGCATTATTTATTTGGGCATTAAAACATCTGTACAAAAATCCTCCCGCAGTTTAACGCGATGAAGGAGAGCACTGTGGAAGACATTACAGTGAGGTTGCACACGTCAAGTTTATCTGAACACAGCACGCTTAAAAGCTTTTAAAAAAATAGAGAACAATTACTTCCCACATGAATAGCAATTCATCAATTTTTATCAAAGATATAAAATCGTGAAAAAAAAAAAGCTCATTATTTAAGTCTGTGTTGAATCTATTGTTCACACTCGCTCATCATTTAAACCGTGTGTGTGTGTGTGTGTGTGAGATGTGCAGTGGCCCAGCCACCATATTTAACCCACGAAACAAATCACCAAATAAATAAAGCGTTGATGGGGAGGGGAGGAGGCGGGGTTTGATGGAAGCCAGATGTTGATTGGTTGTTGTGGCGAGCATGGGCACGAATGTTTATACACTCTGATCAGAAAGCTTTAAGCGACTAACAGTGTGATTATGCAGATATACACGCATCTCACAGACCAGTGCTCTGACTCGCTGATCCAGTGTGTGTGTGTGTGTGTGTGTGTGTTTATATATATATATGTATAACATTAAATCCAGCGTTGCTCCTCGTCCTCACTGTTTCAGTTCAGCAGGTCACACACACTGGTGTCCACACTGCAGACACACAAACACACAGATCAGTAACACACACACACACACACACACACACACACACTAGTGTCCACACTGCAGACACACAAACACACAGATCAGTAACACACACACACACACACACACTAGTGTCCACACTGAAGACACACAAACACACACACACACACACACACACACTAGTGTCCACACTGCAGACACACAAACACACAGATCAGTAACACACACACACACACACACACACACACTAGTGTCCACACTGAAGACACACAAACACACACTAGTGTCCACACTGCAGACACCCAAACACACAGATCAGTAACACACACACACACACTATTGTCCACACTGCAGACACACAAACACACACACACACACACACACAGGTGTCCACACTGCAGACACACAAACACACAGATCAGTAACACACAAACACACACACACACACACACGTGTCCACACTGCAGACACACAAACACACAGATCAGTAACACACACCCAGGTTAAGATACTGGTATCTCTGGGTTTAAATCAGAGGAGTAAGAGTGTGTGATCAGTGATCATCAGTCAGGACGCCTCTCATACACTGCACACAGGTGTGTAAAGGTCAGATTGAGTTTTTCCACTAGCTAAAGTGGAAAAACCCCTGGGGGAAATCCAACAGTGTGACTGAGGATGATTATTATTGTGTCTTAAAAGAAAGAGACAAGGAAAAGCTAAAAATGAAGCTAAATACACATCATGAGTAAACTTTGAGGTTTCATGCAGTCTCATACTGGACGATGACGTGTTGGTGATTTCACCTACGCTGAGAACTTTCATGACTTGCTTAAAAACATTAACCCTGAGAAAGCAGAGGAGAAGAAAAGATCAGCAACAGAGAAGATGAAAGAGGGTATGGAAAAGGTACAGAACTCTGCTGAATCTCATTCCCAAAATATAAAGAGATTAGTCATTTAAACTGCAGGAGGATGGATGGATGGCATGGGGGTGGATGAAGAGAGGGGTGGCTGTAGGAATGGATGGATGGTATGGGGGTGGATGAAGAGAGGGGTGGCTGTAGGAATGGATGGATGGTATGGGGGTGGATGAAGAGAGGGGTGGCTGTAGGAATGGATGGATGGTATGGGGGTGGATGAAGAGAGGGGTGGCTGTAGGAATGGATGGATGGTATGGGGGTGGATGAAGAGAGGGGTGGCTGTAGGAATGGATGGATGGTATGGGGGTGGATGAAGAGAGGGGTGGATGGATGCCATGGGGGTGGATGAAGAGAGGGGTGGCTGTAGGAATGGATGGATGGTATGGGGGTGGATGAAGAGAGGGGTGGCTGTAGGAATGGATGGATGGTATGGGGGTGGATGAAGAGAGAGGTGGCTGTAGGAATGGATGGTACGGGGGTGGATGAAGAGAGGGATGGATGGATGGCATGGGGGTGGATGAAGAGAGGGGTGGCTGTAGGAATGGATGGATGGTATGGGGGTGGATGAAGAGAGGGGTGGCTGTAGGAATGGATGGATGGTATGGGGGTGGATGAAGAGAGGGGTGGCTGTAGGAATGGATGGATGGTATGGGGGTGGATGAAGAGAGGGGTGGCTGTAGGAATGGATGGATGGTATGGGGGTGGATGAAGAGAGGGGTGGCTGTAGGAATGGATGGATGGTATGGGGGTGGATGAAGAGAGGGGTGGCTGTAGGAATGGATGGATGGTATGGGGGTGGATGAAGAGAGGGGTGGATGGATGCCATGGGGGTGGATGAAGAGAGGGGTGGCTGTAGGAATGGATGGATGGTATGGGGGTGGATGAAGAGAGGGGTGGCTGTAGGAATGGATGGATGGTATGGGGGTGGATGAAGAGAGAGGTGGCTGTAGGAATGGATGGTACGGAGTGGATGAAGAGAGGGATGGATGGATGGCATGGGGGTGGATGAAGAGAGGGGTGGCTGTAGGAATGGATGGATGGTATGGGGGTGGATGAAGAGAGGGGTGGCTGTAGGAATGGATGGATGGTATGGGGGTGGATGAAGAGAGGGGTGGCTATAGGAATGGATGGTATGGGAGTAGATGAAGAGAGGGATGGCTGTAGGAATGGATGGATGGAGGGTATGGGGGTGGCTGTAGAGAGGGGTCTCTGTAGGAATAAATGGATGGATGGATGGTATGGGGGTAGATTAAGAGAGGGATGGCTGTAGGAATGGATGGATAGATGGCTGTAGGAATGGACAAATAAATGGAAGGAAAACAAATAAAGGGATGAAGTGATTGGAAAGATGGCCAGATATGTAGAGGGACAGATGAAGGAGAAGCTTTAAAATCTGTAATGGTGGATGATAGAAAGCCTGAAGTGTAGCAGTACTGTTCAGGCTTCTGTAACTAGAGTCTAACTGTATTGTTCTCATTATGAAGAGGCTTGTTTTTATGTTATGACATCGGGTCATAAATCATCGGGTTTCATCACTGACAAAACATATTTTCTGTTGGATGGACAGAAAAACCCCCACAGAATGCTAAACTGGTTTCTACAGTTCCTTCTCAGGAAGTTTTACTTCTTACATCAAAGAGGAAGTGACCCTTTCCTGACAGCTGATTGGTCCAGGGTTAGAGTTAAGGATAAGGGATCTGGAAATCCTAAAGTAGATTCTTCCTGAACCTGGAGCACATGCACTATGTCCACTCCGGCTTGTGTTCACACTCGATGTTGGCATTAATCTTTGGTCACTACTTAGGTGCTAGCTAGACACACCCTTGGTCACTAGCTAGATGCCTCCTAGACACTCTTGGTCATTATTTAGATGCTCCCTGACTGCTATTGGACAGCAGTGGTCACTTTTTAGACTCCCTACACACCCATGTTCACTGTCACTACCTAGACACTCCCTTGGACACACCGCAGATGTTTTTAAACAAACAAAAGTTCAGCCTCTATTGAGTGTGTGTGTGTGTGTGTGTGTGTGTGTGTGTGTGTGTGTGTATGTATGCCTCACCGTATCACTGCACGCTCTCTGGTGTGCCATTTCCATAACCACCTTTAGATTTCATTTGTGCCTGCACCGAGTTCACCTTCAAAGCACACATATACACACACACTGTACTTTCATTTCTTCATTCTTTTTTTACACCAGCACCTAAACTAAAATTTTTATCAAAGCAATCGTGTATATAAATATATATATGTGTGTGTGTCTCACCGCTGTGAGGCCCATCCCCATATCTCCTGATCCTACGTGCGTCATGTGTACAAAGTTGGTCGGCTCTCCAATCATCGACCGATCGATTCGCCTTCTCCTCTTCTACACACACAGACACACACTGTTCAGTTCTGTCTTCTCCAATGGGAGACACATATCAGTTGTGTGTGTTTGTTTGACTCACTGGTTGAGGCTGTTCAGCGATGCAGCAGCTAAAGCACACCCAGAACTCCGTCATCTCTCCTCACACACACACACACACACACACACACACACACACACACACACACACACACACACACACTTCCTCCCCACACAGTCTCTCTCTTTTTGTCTCTCTCTATGTTTCTCACTCTCTCTCTCTCTCTCAGCTTCCTGTTCAGTCTTCAGCTCTGCCACAAGTTTGTACCGGAAGTTGGTGATGGGTGTTCCTCCTGTACACACACACACACACACACACACACACAATTTCCAAAACTGCACTCTATAAGGCATTATTTCAGTAACACACACACTTGCGAGAAAGCCAGGACAGTCCCACAATGCACTGCGGCAAAAGCAAATGATGTCCTTTATGGAAAGTAAGAGAATTCCCACAATGCCCTTGGCTGTGTTTTTAGACACTAGAGAAGAGGGAACCTTTTCCGAGACGGTCTTTATTTACATGCGCGTTCACGCTCTGCGTGCGTGCGTGCGTGCGCGCTCTCGGGCATCCTCTAAAAAGAAACCGGAAGTTGACTTCAACATCAATAAGTGTTCTTACACATTTACAAAAAAAACAAAAAACACTTTCTGTTAAAGTGCGCACACACACATACAAACACAAATGTGTTAAATGTGTTAAAGTTAACGTTTATCGTTAGTTTTGAGGAAAGCTGAAACGAACGTAAGAACGGAGTGTGCCCAATAAATCACACAACTTCAGCGGCTTTAGCATTAGCATGTCTGACGTCACTCGGACGCCAAATAAATAACGCCAACGCCTATCCGAGCTTAAACTTTAAATATGTTTAGCATCAGATAAATTACATTTCTTAAAAAGAACAAACAGTCATATATTTAGCAAGTCACTAAGCTAAGTAGCTAGCCGCTCGGCGACTAGCTAGCAGTTAGCAAGCCGACGGATGAACTGATCAAGTTTATTAAGGTTACTTCAAACAACCGGATTCATCCCGACTAAACATACCAAATAAAAATACAGCATATAACTCGGGTTGTGTTGATTTCCAATATAAAATGTTGAGTAATTAAAGCTAGACGATGAGAGAAAACAGATTTAAAGGCATTACCTCGGACACTTCCTTGAAGTTGCTGTCAGAAAAAAAAAAAGCCTTCAGATTTTCGTCGCCGTTCCCTCCCTGGCAAGCCGACGGGCCAGCGCGCATGCGCTCTACTGCTCAACGGTCGGGCAGGACGGAAGGAGCACGCGCCTGTGTCGTTTTTTTTGTTGTTGTTTTGTTTTTAAATGTATTTTATTATTTTTTCGCGTACTTTTTTAAAAATCAGAATTTCATACGATATTAAAGTATATTACGTGCTAAATTATAGAAACAACGACAAAAAAAAAATCACCACAGGATTCCCCACAAGATGGCGGCAGAGTCGCTTCATGGCTGAAAGTTTTTGAGAAGTTGTTATTGTCCAGCGTCCTTTTGAAGCCCACAATCTGCAATAAATTTACTTTTGTCATGGATTTGAAAAGATTTCTGAGAGAATGAGTGTTGTGTACTTTAACATAAGCGCTGTAGCTCAGAGTTAATGTTAAGCAGAGGTTAACACAAGAGGTTACTAGCTAATGTCGCTAATCTCCTGAAGGTCAGAACAATCATCCACGTGAGGTATTTCTGCCAAATGAACAAAATGTGGGTTTCTTTATAACATACTAATCAATAGTCTGATCAGAAGGTGGTGATTAATCATTTATATCATCAGCTAACAGGTTTATATTAATGCACTCACGCTAATATTTTATAGTTTCTATAGTAAGAGGTTTTGTCCAGTTTTCTCTTATCACAAATGTCACAAAGGTGAAGTGAATAAGACTGAGTATCTCCTCATCATGGTACCTGTTAGTGGGTGGGATATATTCGGCAGCAAGTGAACATTTTGTCCTCAAAGTTGATGTGTTAGAAGCAGGAAAAATGGACAAGCGTAAGGATTTGAGCGAGTTTGATGAAGGACCAAATTGTGATGGCTAGACCACTGGATCAGAACATCTCCAAAACTGCAGCTCTTGTGGGGTGTTCCCGGTCTGCAGTGGTCAGTATCTATCAAAAGTGGTCCAAGGAAGGAACAGTGGTGAAGCGGAGACAGCTGGGTGGCCAAGGCTCATTGATGAGAGAAGGCTGGCCCGTGTGGTCCGATCCAACAGACGAGCTACTGTTGCTCAGATTGCTGACGAAGTTAATGCTGGTTCTGATAGAAAGGTGACAGAATACACAGTGCAGGATGGGTCAGGGCTGTTTTGGCAGCAAAAGGGAAACAACACAATAATAGGCAGGTGGTCATAATGTTATGGCTGATCAGTGTGAATAAATAAACAGATTTCTGAGGAATAATGTACTTAGTAATGAACTGTTACAGGAAAGACTAATACACTTTGGAGTTGTAGCAGTAACTCATCGCTGATTTTTCTTTACATCGTATTTTATTCCTTATATGTGACTGTAATTTCAGTTAAATTCACCTCACATATTTCTTGTTCAATTCAATTCAATTCAGTTTTATTTGTATAGCGCTTTTAACAAAGAGCGTTGTCTCAAAGCAGCTTTACAGAACATAAGAAACAATAAACATACAAACAAACAGTCCTAGATGTTAGACAAAATTTTCCCTAGTGAGCGAGCCTGAGGTGACTCAGGCGACTGTGGCAAGGAAAAACTCCCTTAGATGGATTATCTTTTTACAAATAAAACTCTATCATCTTATCTTTTTTTAATATTCATGTTTGTCAAGCTTGTGCTTGCTACGGCTGAAACGTTGTGTAAACACCTAAAGGCAAGTTTACCTGAATGGGGAACTGCTGATGTGTTGTACATGAAGCTGATGAAACACGGTAACCAACGAGGTAGTGAGGGCATGTCTTTAAAAATAAAATAAAAACTCAATGGCTCTTCAAAAGTTCTTTAAATGGCCAAATTTTCCAAAAAATGGTGCGTTATCTGAATAGTTATCCCTCTGTTGTCAGGTTCTGCATAGACCCTTGTTTTTACTGGACATGTCAAATGGAGTAGTGATGTGATGAAAGATGATCGCACCATGGTGGCTGAATCCTCATGGAGAAACCGAGTGTGCTCTACAGACACCCACGGAGCAGCTAACCACAAACCAGACACACCCTGTCATTTAGAGAGAGAGAGAGAGAGAGAGAGAGAGAGAGAGAGAGAGAGAGATACCTCACATCCTGTTTACGTCTGGCTCAGACAGCTAAAAATGGTTCTTAGCACCATTCCTAATCTGAATCTAGAATAATCTAGTTATAGCACTCTTAGATATATATTAGTGAAATAATAAAAAATTGAAATAAAGTTTACAAATTTTTTCCTTTTCAGAAAATTGCTTTACTTTAATCCGGGTTGGGGGGGTGGTGCAAATGTGGTGCAAACTCTGTCTGATGTCACATTTCCTCTAGCTACAGGTCATGTAGAAAACCGTGTACACTCAAAACACCACCGTATTATACCCTAGGTAGTGAGGTTACACAGACAACAACAGCTAAAAACAAACTAACCTTAAATACTGAAATGTGCCATCAAATTCTAACCTTTCCCCAAAAATAACTCCAAAAGCAACTGATTAAACTCAAGGAGCGATAAACTTAGAGTTCCAGCTAAAGATATGACTGATTACTAAAGCAGTGATCAGTCTGTTTAACCAATCAGTGAGCTGTACTTTCTTCTAGCTCCACCCACAATTCCATGGACGGTTCTTGTGGGGCCCTCAAACTCTTCCAGGAGAAACTGATGACAGATCGTGTCTATTATTAACATCTCTTTAAAACGACAAAAGAATATTAAAGTACAAATGTTCCTGTCAGGGGATCTGTGTTTTCTGTCTTTAGTACCTTTAACTCCAATAAAAACAACAACAACAACAACACTATTGTACATTTAAGGGTAAATTTACAGTGTTACAGTGAAAAACTGAGAGAGAGAGAGACAGACACACACACACACACACACAGACAGAGAGAGAGACAGAGAGACACACAGAAACACAGACACAGAGAGAGAGAGAGCAAGACAGAGAGAAAGACACATACACACACAGAGACAGAGAGACACAGAGAGACACACACACAGAGAAACACAGACACAGAGAGAGAGAGAGAGAGAGAGAGAGAAGAAGAGAGAGAGAGAGAGAGAGAGAGCAAAACAGAGAGAGAGGACACAGAGAGAGAGAAGAGAGAGAGAGAGAGAGAGAGAGAGAGAGAGAGACACAGAGAGAGACACAGAGCAAGGGAGACAGAGAGAGATAGAGAGAGAGACACAGAGAGACAGAGAGAGAGAGACACAGAGAGAGAGAGACACAGAGAGACAGAGAGAGACACAGAGAGAGAGAGAGACAGAGCAAGAGGCAGAGAGCGAGAGAGACAGAGAGCAAGACAGAGAGAGGCAGAGAGCAAGACAGAGAGGGCAGAGAGCAAGACAAATAGAGAGCAAGAGAGAGAGAGTGACAGAGAGACAGAGAGCAAGAGAGAGAGAGAGAGAGAGAGAGAGAGAGAGACCCACACACACAAAAGAAGACTGTGCATTAATACATGCAGTAGATGATGTGTTAATGTAATCTTCTTGTGGTGTTGAATCTGGTAATAAAGTTCTGCTTGTGTCTCTACACGTTGTTCGGTTCCTGAAGTGTGGTTGTGACAGAAGCTCTGTACTACTTCCTCATCTGTAACACACAAGTGTGGAAAAGATTCATTACTGTACTCTTACTATTTCATTCATCTCTAACAAGAAGAAACCTTGTTTTAGAAATAAAATTCATGTTCAGACTTTATATAACTGAGAGAATCGACTGTTGTTTTTGTTACAGACTAAAAAAAAGATCGTTTTAAAGATTATATGTGGAAATAGTGATAGATAATAGAATCCTACAGTTGTTGAATTATTAAAAATGATAATTAATGATAATTACATACTTAATTACACATGATAATAAATAAGTCCCGTAAAATTGAGCTAAATTATAAATAAATTGCCATCACAAATAGAAATAAACTCATAAAATTAAGTGTGTTAAATAAAATATCAGTGAAAATAAAACGAGCTGCTGAAATTAAGAAAAAAAACATTTTCTTTCTCTTTTTTTTAACTGTTTGTTTTTAAGTCTGCGCAGTTAGAATCCAGAGTTGTGGGCGGAGCTTAAATCTGATTGGCTGGAGAGTGATGACCTAGGTTATGGCGCTGTTTAAATAGCCAATCAGCGCGGCAGAGAGGGTAGAGCAGCGTGTGACGGAGCGCTCGGCTTTCTCTTGGTGGAGACTCGCGGAGGAGCAGCAGCCTCGCCGTCACTGACTTTCACCACACTCCAAAATGGACGAGTCGAGTAGTTGACGTTTGGCCCCAAAAACACCACCTCTTTTTGTTTTCATCCGAAACCGTTTCTAAAAATCCGCCGGTTTTTTTTAAAAACAACAAAAACAAATCAAACATCTGTGCGTGTGTGTGTGTGTGAGGGAAACATGAAGTTCATCATCGGTATCGGAGGGTGAGTATCTCTGAGAGAGGAGCGGAAGGAGCACGTGCACACACCAGTAACGAATGAATGAAAAGGGACGCACTTCCGGTTTGTGTAGCGTATTTTATTTTACTATATATGTTTCCTTAACTTTTTTTTTTCTTTAATTTAAGCCAATTTGAAAACATAAATATTTGATAAATAATCATAAAAGATCATGTTTAATTGATTTAAAAGGGTTTTTTATTGTGCTAGCATGTTCAGGACAGTAAGCGGGTTGGGTTAAATTCAATAAAAATAATGATTAAATAAAATTTAATATGGATATGAAAACGTAAAATATGTCAAATGGTGTGAAAAATATTTTTAGTATATTAAATAGTGAATAGTCGCTAAGTGGTTCATATTAAATGTTTTATTATAATTATTTTAATGTAATAAAGATAATATTTATATGTGAATAAATAAAGCTCCATTGATCCCCGTTTGTTTTGGTTAAGTACATTGTGTGCACTGTTTATTAAGGGCATTTCACTTGGGAGTGTGTGTGTGTGTGTGTGTGTGTGTGTGTGTGTGTGTGTGTGTGTATGTGATAATGAACCTTGTTGTTGTTTCTCTGTTGTCAGGGTGACTAACGGGGGTAAAACGACCCTGACTGACCGTCTGCGCCGCACCCTGCCCAACTGCTGTGTGGTGCATCAAGACGACTTCTTCAAGGTCAAGATCATTTAAAAACCTTATAAATTCTAATGAGATTAGATAACAGCTCTGTCATCATGTCGCTGTCTGGTGGAAAACCTCGTAACTTGTTTGAAATCTCCTCCAGGAGGCATGTTTATGTAGAAGGGACCAATAGGAACATGTCTGAAATTAAACCTCGTCAGCTGATTGGCTCTGAAAACTCGCACGAGCTCAGAACAAAAAAAACAAACAAACTACTGGACACAGGAAGACGGGTAAAAGATGAGCTTTAAATCAACCTCGCAAATGAAGGGGTTACGAGGCTTTCTTCCAGCAGCGAACAGCTGGAGCTTATTAGAGTTTGATTCAGCTCAGAGATGATTTCATGATTTAAGGAAGAAAGAAAGCGACCTAGCTGCAGTGACCTGAAGGTTAGAGGCTGTAAGTGTCCTGCTTTCTGATCTGCACTTCCTGTGTGAGCAGGTTGGGACGTTAGTTTAGCTATATTTAGCGTTAGCAGGGTGGGTGTGCTGGAGTGTATGAATGCTAGTTGTTTAGATGTTAGCTAAAAGCCAAAGCCGAGCGGTTCAGCCTCGCTGAATGTACACGCGTGTGTTTCAGCCCCAGGATGAGATCCAAGTCGGGGACGATGGCTTTAAGCAGTATGATGGTAAGCGCTGTGTGTGTGTGTGTGTGAGTGAGGGAGAATGAGGCGCCTTCATTAATGAATGCTGTATGTGTATGTGTGTGTGTGTGTGTGTGTGTGTGTGTGTGTGTGTGTGTGTGTGTGTGTTTCTTAATTGAGACGCCCCCCAGATGAAGTGTTGTCCTGTTATCTGATTGGCTGTCCACGTGTGTGTGTGTGTGTGTGTGTTTTAGTGATCACAGCTTTGGACATGGACGCTATGATGAGCACCATCTACGCCTGGCAGGAGAACCCGGTGAAGTTCGAGCGCTCTCACGGTGTGGAAAGCACGCTGGATCGCGAGATCCTGCCTCGCTCCGGAGAGGACGAGGGCGTGCACATCCTCATCGTGGAAGGGTTTCTGCTTTACACCTACAGGTGCGCACGCACACACACACACACACATACACACACACAGATGGAAGGAGTCATGAGCTCAACCCTCCTACTCTCAACTTCTGCATGGAATTTATACGACTTTATACGATGGTTCTCAAAATGCCATAAAAAACATAACTATATGAAGCCTGTCTAAAATGTTAGCCTCACTGATTAGCCGTTTTGTTGCCTAGCAACAGTGTTTTGAGTTGTTGTTGTTTTTAAAACCAATTGTGTAAACCATCACACCAACACACACACTCTTACTCCTAAAATCTCATTCTTTGTTCATTGATTTCATTCCAGTGAAAAAGTGCTGTTTGTTTTGTTTGCAGTCCTCTGATTGACGTGTTTGATCAGCGGTTATTTATTTCCATCCCGTATGAAGAATGCAAAAAGAGGAGGTGGTGAGTATCACTGTGGGTTTGATAAAACAGTCTGATCTACTCGGTTCTACATCTCGTGTGTGTGTGTGTGTGTGTGTTCAGCTCGAGGAACTATGCCGTGCCGGACCCTCCAGGTCTGTTCGATGGTCACGTTTGGCCGATGTACGTCAAACACAAGAAGCAGATGGAGGACATGGGAGTGGATGTTGGTAAGTGTGTGTGTGTGTGTGTGTGTGTGTGTGTGTGCTGCAGTCCTGCAGGGATGGGAGATACAGTTCACATTTTATGTGATGATAATGTAGATTTAGAGCATCTGTGTGTGTGTGTGTGTGTGTGTGTGTGTTTTACAGAACAACTTGACGGAACCTTGTCGAAGGAGCAGCTGTTTAACTCGGTGTACGGAGACATCATCAACAACATCCAGAACCTAATGAGGTGTGTGTGTCTGTGTGTTTCATTTCGGTGCAGAACTGAGCCTCATGAGGAGGTGAATTTTTACTAATGTGTGTGTGTGTGTGTGTGTGTGTGTGTGTGTGTTGCAGGTCTGTTGATCAGCACTAAGCCGCAAAAAGGAGGAATATAACGCCATCTCTGCCGCAGAAGTGTGTGTGTGCGTGCGTGTGCGTGCGTGTGCGTGCGTGTGTGCGTGCGTGAGTGTGCGTGAGTGTGCGTGAGTGTGCGTGAGTGTGTGTGAGTGTGTGTGTGTGCGCGTGAGTGTGAGTGCGTGAGGTCTCAGACTGGCTCTGCGTGGACTCTTATACCTGCTTTAGCTCTTTTATACTGTTGGTAAAAAAAAACCTCCATATTTATTTGCTGTAGTAACAAAAAGTGAGCTCCTGTTAGATTCTCTGGAGAGTTACACTCTGTATTAAAGACACCACTCCTACACCCCCCTCTCTCTGTGTTTTCTGTGTGTGTGTGTAAATCTTTACACATCTTCATACTATAATAATGAGTAAATAATCAGCACTGGGTATGGTGTGTGTGTGTGTGTGTGTGTAGCAGAGAAACTGATTTCACCTGAAAGGTGATTATTTTCCTAAAACAGCACACCTGTCCTTACGTTACAGCAGCTAGAAACATCAGTCCTGTCACTTATTTTCTCTCTCTCTCTCTCTCTCTCTCTCTCTCTCTCTCTCGTCTCTCTCTCTCTCTCCTGTAGTTAATGAGACAGAAATAAACACAGCTCTGAGTGTTACAGAGCGCTGACACTGGATACTCCAGATACAGAAACCTCACAAATCAATGATTACACACTTTTCAATCTGTCGATGTGGAGCATTTCCTGCCTGTGAATGAGCCGTTGCTATAGTAACCATAAAACAAACTATAGCGCCGGTGTGTTAATATGAACCTGTGATGTGGATGCAGCAGCAAATTAATCAACACTGAATTCGCTCCTTTTGATTAGAAACTAACCGTAAATCCACGGATGTGCTGGACGTCTGATCAACAGGCCACATGCTTTTGTTTTTAAAAGGGCCTGTGCAGAACCCCTGTAATAGAGTGTTCCCCTGTAAAAGAGCGTTCCCCTGTAAAAGAGCGTTCCCCTGTAAAAGAGCGTTCCCCTGTAATAGAGGTTTAGACGTAAAACAGTGTAGAGATGATTGATGATGAGACAAAACAAACAAAAGGTAGAATACGTTAATAACATACTTGGATATACTGCAGTGACCTGTTTAAATAAACACACACGGGGTGTGTGTGTGTGTGTGTAGGGTGTGTAATTTTAACTGTACATGCTGTACAAATCCATTTAAAATTTCAGCACACACACACACACACACAGAGGGAAGGAGTTTTGGTGAAACCACAGTAACAGAAATAGAACTGGATCTGAAGTCTGGCATATTGAGATGGGTGTGTTGTGTGAGTCATACACACACACACACACACACACACACTAGTAATTAAATGCTAATACACCATTTCCCTAAGACGATCCTCAGTACAACGTTCCATCATTACCACTGACACAAAACCATTTTGAGGAAGCATCTACAGAAAACTCTCCGATACCGGGGGGAAGAATGGAACCCTACTGGGAAATTCCTGAACACTAGCAGTGATGAGCTGGACAAAAAAAGGCAAATTTGGTTAAAGCCGAGAGAAGGGAATTGATGACCTAAACTATAGGAATGAAGGAAACTAGAGAACGTCTAAAATCTAGAAAATGAAATTACGGGCAGAAATACAGCCAGAATCTGTAAACTCTACAGAGTGGTCACTAGGGGAAAATGGGAAACTAGGACACACGAGGACATCAGAAATAAGGAGGAAAGGAAACTCAGGACGCTGGAAATTAATGATGAAGGAAATTAGAGATCCTGGAAACAAAGCATCTGAATCTGTAAACACTGGAGACACTGTGGAGGATCTGGAGCAAAGAAACAAAGAAAGACCTGATTTCTGAGGAATAGATTTAACTAGTAATAAAAAAAATGTGGTAGAAATTACGGCAGAAAAAAAAAAAAAAACTAGTTAGAAGAAAACTGGGGACTTGCTGTAAACTAGCCAGAGTGGACCAAAAGGAGGAGCAGAGTAAGAGCCGTGGGAAAACCTTGAAAGTGTTTCAACTAGAACAACACAGAAACTGGAGGACACATAACATCTAGAAAACAGCAAATATAAGGAGGACGAGTAGACGAGGGACAAGGAACTGGCCAAAAGAGGAAATTATTGAACACTTGGAAATCAGAAACAAAAGAAAAAGGGAAGTAAAATCCTGCAGGTTAAAGGCACCGCAGGTCTGCTGGGGACTAAGGTACGGTGGCTGAGAAATGCAAAACACAATAATAAACCCTAAAACACGAGGACGATTCAAACAGAGCGTAAAAGCTGGGTGTAGTGTGTGAACGGAATTCTTCCCTCTGATTGGACGAGACATCTGTCACTCAGGATATACAGGAAGTAGGAAATTGTGTATCTAACTTTATTTCTTGTACATGTGTGGAGTTCTGCCTTCACTTTAAACCATGTTTTTTTTTGATAGAGCAACTTTAAATCTGTTAAAGAAAATAATAAACATATATATTTATCTTTATAAGAAAATGGAGTTCATTCAGCGCTGCTTTGAGGAAGGAGGTTCATACAGCGTGATTTTGGATATACTGATAGCGTATCATGGCGTAAAGATTAGTTTGACCAAACTATTCCAGATTAAAGGATGTAAGGAGCGCTATAAGAGCAGAGCTGTGTTCATACACACACCAATCCACTTCCTACTGCTGCAGCCTGCTGGACTTCCTGTATATCCTGAGTGACAGATCTCTCGTCCAATCAGAGGGAAGAATTCCGTTCACACACTACACCTAGCTTTTCTGCTTTGTCTGAATTCTCCTCGTGTTTTGGGATTTGTTCTTGTGTTCTGCACGTCTCGGACACTGCGCTATGGACAGGAGAAATAACGAGAAAATGAACACCTGAAGTCTAGAAAACAGAAAGGAGAGAAACTAAAGAGTGTAAAAGTGAAGGCAGTGGAAACTGGTCAGAAGATGTAAAGTAGACACAAGGAAAACCACCAGGAACACCAGGAACACAAGGAATACAAGGAATATCTTCAAAAGAACAAAGCAAAGAACGCGTTTTTACCAGAAACTTCCCTCTTTTATTATAACCTGTCCCCTGTACTGACCAAACAGGAAGTTATCTGAAATTTCTCCTGATTTTTCCTTTTATTTTGTTCTGATCACGAGGATTCTGTGTGTGTGTGTGTGTGTGTGTGTGTGTGTGTGTGTTTAAAATAATAATAAAAACAACAACAATAATAATAAAAATAAAAACAATAAAATAATAAATAAATAAATATATGTATGTGTATATATATACATATATCTTCTCCGAAAACGTGACACATTTTATGATCATTGTAAATAAACACACAAGGTTGTGACCCGCGAAGCAGCTGGAGAACATTTACAGGAATACACACGTATGTGAGAGTGTGTTTGTGTGTTTAGCACGGAGCTGTGTCTATTGCACCAGTGTGTGACTGTCGTACAGAACTTTTCACTCTCACGCCAGCATCAGCACCAACCACCACTACACACACACACACACACACACACACACACACACACACACACACACACAGAGCTGAGAGTGTAGCATATGCTGTCCTGGAAAAGGTTCTCTTGGAAAAGGCCAAACCAAGGAAGCATATTACATTCTGTTGCATCACATAGACATTTGTTTTTTTCCAGGGAAAACACACACACACACACACACACACACACACACACACCACAGAATTATGGTTGAACCCACACTAATTCCTAGTGTTTATGAATCAGTTTGTGTTTTTCACTTTTTCCAGAATAACAGGCAGATTCAAACTACAGAGCAGTGTGTGTGTGTGTGTGTGTGTGTGTGTTAGATATCAGTGGTCTACCTGCATCCTTCTATGGTCCACAACACACTTGAACTCACGCATGTCCATATCCTGGTGTGATTAGCGATGACAATAACTAAAACAATGTTCTACATAATAAAGAAAAGAGCTCGTTGGAAGAAAAGCACATTTTTCAGTTCAGATTTATTTCTGTGAGACTTTTTATCCACGAACCTCGTCACAGAGCAGCTTTACAGAATCAGATTTAACTTGAAATGGATCCCCGGTTATCTCTTGTGTGCTCTGGGCTGGAGTGAGGAGCAGTACTAAGTCCAGCGCTACGTTCTGACCGTTTGATGGACCCACACTGAGCTTCATGTTGTGGCTGTAACTCCACTCAAACACACGGAGGAACCCAGGAACGTTCCTCAGACTCTTCCACTCAGGACACATCTCACAGCCTCAGACACATCACCTACATGCTGTTGGTTTTAACAATGGAGCATTTTCACTTGTAGTTCTCCTGCAGGGGTTTGACCCGACTCTGGACACGAGGAACTTTCCCGGCATAAAAAGTGACATCATTCTGGAAATCTAAATAAAAGCTGTGTGTGTGAGAAAGAAACTCTGCTGCAGGTAGATTCATAAAACTAGACATGTACATCTCCTGAAGAGAATGTGTGTGGTGCTCGCCGTGGCAAAACTTGTCCCAGAGGCGGACAGACGGCGTGCCGATACTTTTGGAGGCGAGTGGTCAGAAAGGGCGCCAAAAGTTTCCGATGCCAGGGGGTCGATAGGACGCCAATACTATTAGAGGCATGTATACAGAGAGGGTGCCAATACTTTTGGAGGAGAATGGATACGTGGAAGTGATGTCATCAGGATGCTCATCAGCGAGTTCTCCTCAATGTGTTGAGTGTTTTAATAGGTCACATGTCCATGTTGTGGTCACTTTGTGATTCCACTTATGGGGTGCCAATACTTTTGGAGGTGAGTGGACACGTCCGGATGTACGGTTTATTCTTCATTTTTAAACAGAACATTATGAGGCTGCAGCTCAGGGACTGGAGCAGTAACAGAAACCTGTGTGTGAATTTTGTCCCGGTCTGTCCAGCATACGGCGGATCTGCCGGTTCGATTCACTTTCCATATATGGTCATTACTTCCTTCTGCTTAATGCACTTCACTTGCTGCCATGTGTATGTTCTGAGAGAGAAGATCACATCTGGCGCGCACACACACACACACACACACACACACACACACACACACACACACACACACACACACGTCTCTCACGTTCCTCCTCGAACGTCTCACTTCTGTTTTGTTTTTTTAATAGTGTTTATGAATTTGACACGGTTTCTGTTTGGGCTGAGATCAGCAGCGTGGTGTGTGTGTGTGTGTGTGTGTGTGTGTGTGTGTGTGTGGTCAATGGAGGGAGTAGGAGAATGTTTTTTTTTCTTCTTCAGAATTTCAGGCTGAGACACCGGGCATAACTTCTCACTGCTGCCATAGGCCTCCTGTGGTCAAATGTCTCACACACACACTCAGACACACCACACACACACACACACACACACACACACACACACACACACGTTGAGAAAAAGAGCGTAAACAGACAAAGAGCATAAACAAGTCTGTAAATCTCCTTATAGTTCACTGCTTTTATTGCTGCTGTCTCAGTTTAGACGCATTTCACTAACCGCCGTCACCACACACACACACACACACACACACACACACACACACACACACACACACTCTGTCGGCGTCAAAACACATCTAATGGGAGAACATTAGGTCTCCCAGAGGAAGGTTTCTCACACAAACATCTAACAAACATCAACACAGTGTGTGTGTGTGTGTGTGTGTGTGTGTGTGTGTGTGTGTGTGTGTGTTGTGTCTCGACACCAGAAGCTCATGTTGAAGATGTTCAGAATCCAGCTCTGTTTCTTAAGACAGTCTGAATATTCTTATGATTAGTGTGTGTAAAGTGAAGATCACACACATATACACTCACAGACACACACACACACACACACACACACACACACACACACACAGAATATAAGTTAGTCATCTGTGTAATAAAGGACAGTAGTGTTGTAATAACAGCTGCAGTGTGTACTGTTTATAAACCTGTAATAATCTTTCAGAGACTCTTCAGAGGATCGATCCTTTACACTGCTGTTATTTAACACACCTGGGTTTTTTTAAACTCAGGCCTTTGTTTACGTATTCCAGTCTGGACATTAGCCCCGCCCCCAATGTAACTTCTTAAGCTAAAAATGGACCCACCCAGTACCACCCCACCCAAAAACCCCAAAATACTTGAACCATCAACATGAGTGTTATATAACGCAGCACGTGTGTGTGTGTGTGTGTGTGTGTGTGTGTGTGTGTGTGTGTTTTCCAGAAAGGTCATTGCTGTGCCACGGGATGGCTAAACCACCTACAGTGTCTGAGGTTAAGGAGATGACATAATTCCTGTTATGGAACAAAACAGTAGGAGAAGCGGTGTGTGTGTGTGTGTGTGTGTGTGTGTGTGTGTGTGTGTGTGTGTCCATGACTAAATCGAAATGGTGACCAGACATTTAAACACACCTCAGTATCACAGACCAGTTTTTCCTTTTGGTCTCAACAGAAATGAGTCATGTGGCACTTCATCCCAAATACAGTACATGACTGAGAGAGATTTCTGAGAGAGATTTGGAGGTCCTTGATGCTGAAGGTGGTGAAGGTGGTGAAGGTGGTGAAGGTGCTGAAGGTGGTGAAGGTGGTGAAGGTGGTGGAGTTGTTGATGGCGGTGAAGGTGGTGAAGGTGCTGAAGGTACTGAAGGTGCTGAAGGTGCGGAAGGTGGTGAAGGTGGTGAAGGTGGTGCAGGTGTTGCAGGTGCTGAAGGTGGTGAAGGCGGTGGAGGCGGTGAAGGTGCTGAAGGTGGTGCAGGTGGTGAAGGTGCTGAAGGCGGTGGAGGTGGTGAAGGTGGTGAAGGTGCTGAAGGTGTTGAAGATGGTGAAGGTGGTTAAGGTACTGAAGGTGCTGAAGGTGGTGAAGGTGCTGAAGGTGGTGGAGGTGGTGAAGGTGCTGAAGGTGGTGGAGGTGGTGAAGGTGCTGAAGGTGCTGAAGGTGGTGAAGGTGGTGCATGTGGTGAAGGCGATAAAGGCGGTGAAGGCGGTGAAGGAGCTGAAGGTGGTGAAGGTGGTGCAGGTGGTGAAGATGCTGAAGGTGGTGAAGGTGCTGAAGGTGGTGCATGTGGTGAAAGCGATGAAGGCGGTGAAGGAGCTGAAGGCGGTGCAGGTGGTGAAGATGCTGAAGGTGGTGAAGGTGCTGAAGGTGGTGCAGGTGGTGAAGGTGGTGAAGGTGGTGAACGTGGTGAAGGTACTGAAGGTGCTGAAGGTGCTGAAGGCGGTGAAGGCGGTGGAGTTGTTGAAGGTGGTGAAGGTGGTGAAGGTGGTGAAGGTGCTGAAGGTGCTGAAGGTGTTGAAGGTGGTGAAGACGGTGGAGTTGTTGATGGCGGTGAAGGTGGTGAAGGTGGTGAAGGTGCTGAAGGTGCGGAAGGTGGTGAAGGTGCTGAAGGTGGTGAAGGTGGTGAAGGCGGTGGAGTTGTTGAAGGCGGTGAAGGCGGTGGAGGTGGTGGAGGTGGTGAAGGTGCTGAAGGTGCTGAAGGTGGTGAAGGTAGTGAAGGTACTGAATGTGCTGGAGGCGGTGGAGGCGGTGGAGGCGCTGAAGGCGCTGAAGACGCTGAAGGCGGTGAAGGCGCTGAAGGCGGTGCAGGCGGTGAAGGTGCTGAAGGTGCTGAAGGTGGTGCAGGTGGTGAAGGTGCTGAAGGTGGTTCAGGTGGTGAAGGTGGTGCAGGTGTTGCAGGTGGTGAAGGTGCTGAAGGTGTTGCAGGTGGTGAAGGTGCTGAAGGTGTTGAAGATGGTGAAGGTGGTTAAGGTACTGAAGGTGCTGAAGGTGGTGAAGGTGCTGAAGGTGGTGGAGGTGGTGAAGGTGCTGAAGGTGGTGGAGGTGGTGAAGGTGCTGAAGGTGGTGGAGGTGGTGAAGGTAGTGCATGTGGTGAAGGCGATATATGCAGTGAAGGCGGTGAAGGAGCTGAAGGTGTTGAAGGTAGTGCAGGTGGTGAAGATGCTGAAGGTGGTGAAGGTGGTGAAGGTGCTGAAGGCGGTGAAGGCGGTGAAGGCGGTGAAGGAGCTGAAGGCGTTGAAGGCGTGGCAGGTGGTGAAGGTGGTGAAGGTGGTGCATGTGGTGAAGGTGGTGCATGTGGTGAAGGTGGTGCATGTGGTGAAGGTGCTGAAGGTGGTGAAGGTGGTGAAGGTGGTGCAGGTGGTGAAGGTGCTGAAGGTGGTGCAGGTGGTGCATGTGGTGAAGGTGGTGCATGTGGTGAAGGTGGTGAAGGTGCTGAAGGTGGTGCAGGTGGTGCATGTGGTGAAGGTGGTGAAGGTGCTGAAGGTGGTGAAGGTGGTGAAGGTGCTGAAGGTGGTGAAGGTGGTGAAGGTGCTGAATGTGTCACAGGGTTTGCCAAAAATCCAAATCTGTAACAAAGAACATGGTAAATACATGGAGTAATAAAAACACAATGAGGAATAACACTACAGGAAATATTTACCTTCAGACTGGTAACTGTAACTACACACACACGCACACACACGGACACACACACACACACACACACACTCAGACACACACACTCAGACACACACACACACACACACACACACACACTCAGACAGACACACACTCTCAGACACATACAAACACTCAGGCACACACACACACACACACTCTCAGACACCGACACACAAAGTTTCAAGAAACGGATACAGACAGAAGAAAAAAGTGACAGACGAAGGAAGAGAGTGAAGGATGAGTGTTGGTGAATCAGTGTTTACTCAGACTAATGATCATTTCATTTCACTTCACTTCACCCCACACACACACACACACACACACACACACACACAGTCTTTTAAGGCCAAACTGCTAAACACAGACAGTTTTTACGCCCTCACAGAGAAGGAGGAGCCAGATGGGTCATACAAACACGCGCACATGTGCACACACACACACACACACACACACACACACACACACACACACACACACACACATACACACATACACACACAAGTAGTGTCTAAACCACTGACCAGAGGTGTTACGTGTCTGACACAAAGACGCAAAACAACCTCTTCATCAACAACAATACACACACACACACACACACACACAGATCCAGACAGGACTGTGCAGTTCCTACATTCCTAGTGAATGCATATACACACACACAAACACACACACACACACACACACACACACACACACACATACACATCCGTGTGGGAGTTTTTAAAGACTGTTGGTTTTGGTCAGGATGTCAGGTTGGCAGCGAGAACAGGAATATGTGTGTGTATGTGTGTGTGTGTGTGTGTGTGTGTGCAGGATGTCCAGCAGACAAATGAATACATTTAGCGGAATATTTCTGTGCATTGTGAAACACACACACACACACACCTCCACTCATATTCTCATATTTTCTTTGTAGCAATAATAATAATAATGATAATAATAATAATAATAATAATAATAATAATAATAATAATAAACTGATTTTCTGCAACACTTTTCATTGTCACATCACATAGCTATAAATTAAATGATAAAATCAATGAATAAACAAATTTATATAACGGATGTGTAAATGTTAGGGGTTTGAGCTTACTTATATAGGGCTTTGGGGTTAGGATAAAGGGGTTAGGGGTTAGGGTATAAGGATTAAGATAAGATAAGATAAAACTTGATTGATCCCGCAGTGGGGAAATTCAATTGTCAGAGCAGTTCAACAGACAGTTAACCTGCAGGTATTTAGCCTAAAGACAGAAAAAAAGAAAGAAATTTAAAAAGACAAATAGTAAAAGAAAAGAAAATTATGTAGGGGTTAGGGTATAAGGGTTAAGGGTATAAGAATTAGGGGTTAAGGGTTAGGGTATAAGTATTATGGGTAAGGGTATAAGGATTGGGGTTAGGGTATGGGCTATGGGTTAGGGTATAAGTATTACAGGTTAGGGTATTAGAATTAGGGGTTAAGGATTAGGGTATAAGTGTTAAGGGTATCAGGATTGGGGTTAAGGGTAAAGGGGTTAAGGGTTAGGGTATAAGGATTATGGGTGAAGGATATAGGGATTAAGGGTTAGGGTATAGGGATTAGGGGTTAAGGATATAGGGATTAAGGGTTAGTGTATAACAATTAGGGGTTAGGGTATAAAGATTATGGGTTAAGGGAATAGGGGTTAGGGTATAGGGATCAGGTTTGTAGCTAAAAGGTTAGGTTTAGTTGTGGTTAGACATGTATTGGTTTAGGATTTAGGGATTAGGAGTTAGGCACTGTACTATGGCACTAGGGGGTTAAGAAATAGGCTTTAGGGATGAGGGATTAGGTTTAATTTAGATTAGATCTATAGTCAGTTGTGTAGAATTAGGTTTGGATTAGAGTTTATTGATTATGGATTAAAGGATAGGGATCAGGGTTAAAACTAGTTACTAAGTTTAAAACAAAACAAACAAAATCATGTCATTAAATTTGTTTTTTTTGGGGTCTGTGGTTAATTAAATAATGTACACAATACAGATTGTTTTTTGAAATATCTATTTTTTATATATATATATTTAATTTTCTGAAGCAGAACACCACTGATACACATATACACAGATATACAAAAGATGGAGGCTGAAGTAAACACACACACACAACACGGTCCAGTGCTCCACCTACAGTCCAGAGTAAGTACTGCAGTGATAAAGAGGGTCCTGCTGTGACGTTACAGTAACATTTGAAAATATTATATTATTAATAGTAAATTAATAAAAGTTTCTTATTCATCGCTCAAACTCAGACTAACATCATTAGCTTTCCTGCAGATAAACTGTTGTATTTTACAGGAAGGTAAATGATAAACCATACAGAAAAATGTTCTGAAAACCCGGTGATTCTGGATTGGGATTGGTCAGAAGGTGTAGATTAGATTTCTATAACAGCAGCTCTGACAGTAACGCAGCTGCACATTACATGCGCTCGTTCCGATGCGTTATAGTTGCTATAGTAACAGCAGACAGTGGGCAGTGGCAGTTCAAGTGGTCAAGACTCGTTTCACAGATGCTCCACTGAAAATGAATACAAAGTAGAAAAAAACACTACATTACTGAGGTATAAGAGGAATAAAACACTCGGGGGCTTACTGTAATGATTAATATTCATACTCTCCAGCGTCACCCGGGAGAGGACGGCTTCCCAAAAGCTAGTTTTGTTCATGTCGTCTCAAGGACTCATGTCCACACCACCTCTAGATCATCAGGGATTTGAATTTACATTGATTGTAAAAGCTGATCTGTGAGAATGTCTAGAGTTAAAATCACAATACAAATAAAACTGTAAATTAATTAATATGTGAATGAGTAATGAAATTTATAACTGGGATGTGTAAATGTTAGAGGTTAGGAACGGAGGAAATTAGGGGTTAGGTGTTATGGTCATAGGGATTAGAGGTCAGGGTATAGGGGTTAGGGTACATGGATTAGGGGTTAAGGTATAGGGAGTAGGGGTTAAGGTGTAGGGATTAGGGGTTAGGGTGTAGGGAGTAGGGGTTAGGGTACAGGGATTAGGGGTTAAGGTGTAGGGATTAGGGTATAGGGATTAGGGGTTAAGGTGTAGGGATTAGGGGTTAGGGTGTAGGGATTAAGGTGTAGGGAGCAGGGATTAGGGTACAGGGATTAGGGGTTAAGGTGTAGGGATTAGGATATAGGGATTAGGGGTTAAGGTGTAGGGATTAGGGTATAGGGATTAGGGGTTAAAGTGTAGGGATTAGGGTATAGGGATTAGGGGTTAAGGTGTAGGGATTAGGGTATAGGGATTAGGGATTAAGGTGTAGGGATTAGGGTATAGGGATTAGGGGTTAAAGTGTAGGGATTAGGGTATAGGGATTAGGGGTTAAGGTGTAGGGATTAGGGTATAGGGATTAGGGGTTAAAGTGTAGGGATTAGGAGTTAAGGGTATAGGGGTTATGGTGATTCAGATTCATCTCAACGTGAGATGAGTCACAGCTTTAATTCTACAGATTATCAAAAAGGGAAGTGTGTGGAGTGTCAGGTGAATTAAATTGTGAAACGTTTTTTATTAGGATTGTGATATTGCGAGAAACAGAATTTGAGAAGTAGTAATAGTAAATTTCACCTTCTCATTTCTCCTAAACTCCTCCAGCAGAGGAAGGAGAAAAAGGATGCAGGAAAAGGAAACTAATGCGTACTTTTTTACTAGATGCAGCTTTCTTTCATCACTTTAAAGTGATTGTACACAATGTTACTGATTCCCAAATGCAAATCTGCACACACACACACAGCAAAAACTACACCGATCAGTCATAACATTATGACCACCTGCCTAATATTGTGATCCCTGAAGGTGTGCTTCAATTGGATTGAGATCTGGGGAATTTGGAGGCGGAGTCAACACCTCAAACTGGTTGTTGTGCGTCATCAAACCATTCCTGAAGCATTTCTGCTTTGTGGCACGGTGCATTATCCTGCTGAAAGAGGCCACAGCCATCAGGGAAAATAGTTACATGGTCTGTAACAATGCTTAGGTGGGTGCTACGTGTCACAGTAAAAATCCACATGGACGGCAGGACCCAATGTTTCCCAGCAGAACATTGCCCAAAGCAGGACACTGCCTCCACCGGCTCGCCTTCTTCCCATAGTGCATCCTGGTGCCATGTGTTCCCATGTGCTTTAAAAGACCCCACACACCCGGCCATCCACGTGATGTAAAAGAAACATGATTCATCAGACCAGGCCACCTTCTTCCATTGCTCTGTGGTCCAGTTCTGATGCTCACATGCACAGGGGTCAGCACGGGCACCCTGAGCGGTCTGCACCTTTCCATCAGAACCAGCATTTACTTTTTCAGCAATCTGAGCAACAGTACCTCGTCTGTTGGATCGGACCACACGGGCCAGCCTTCTCTCCCCACGTGCATCAATGAGCCTCGGCCGCCCATGACCCTGTCTCCGCTTCACCACTGTTCCTTCCTTGGACCACTTTTGATAGATACTGACCACTGCAGACCGGGAACACCCCACAAGAGCTGCAGTTTTGGAGATGTTCTGATCCAGTGGTCTAGCCATCACAATTTGGCCCTTCATCAAACTCGCTCAAATCCTTACGCTTGTCCATTTTTCCTGCTTCTAACACATCAACTTTGAGGACAAAATGTTCACTTGCTGCCGAATATATCCCACCCACTAACAGGTGCCATGATGAGGAGATACTCAGTCTCATTCACTTCACCTCTCACTGCTCAGTGTTATGGCTGATCAGTGTATATCTTAGCAAGAAAAAAATCTTGAATATAGCCAAATCATATTATTATTATTACAGTTACTGATTTCAACCATGTATTTGTTTCATTAATTTTTTTTACTCATATAATTAGATGTCCAGCTTGAAATAAGTAAATATGTGCAGAAATAGGTTTAATAGTCTTATAATTGTTATATAATAATTCCATAAAGAGAAATATTAGATTAGACCTCCACTCAAGATCAAGATATTGTTTTTGCATTGTAAAGGTGATTATAAGATGATGTTCCTCTGAATAAAAAAAGTGTATCCTCACACACAAACCTCTCGTTTTCTCTCTCCTCGATTCTTCCAGCAGCCCACAGGTACAGTCACCATCCTGTATCTTGTAAATAAATATGCAGCACTGCATAGGCATCAGATTTATAACCTTCATTCATGCAGTGAAAATCCATGAAGAATTATCTCCACTTCCTGCTTCTACTCCCATCACAGTTTGGCTCTTCTTTCATCTATATTTTCAGAATATTACCCAATCTTTCCTCAAGGGCTTTCCTCTTAATGACTGTCTGCACACCAACACGGCATAAAAGTACGTTTAAATAGGTTAAGTCAGTTTATTCAAGGATTATAAATGTTTTGTATAGACTTTATATATTATTTACAAAGGAATAGAAAGCATTCAGAGAAAGACTTAAATAAAAATATTATATACAATACTTTCTGATGCTTCCAACAAGAGGGCAAAGACTGTTCAGTAATCACGCTAACCCAATAAACAACGATAGTCATGATTCCTGATTAGCGAGATCAAGCTCAGGAGCTGATGTTGCGGTGTAAGTGCACTTGTGTGTCTGAAATGCAGTTAAATCAGTGAAACCCCGCCCACATCCTGAGCAGTGACACAGCTTGTCTTCTGTGTGGAGTCGCTGGTGTCGCTGGAGAGAACTGCGCTGAGTAAAAGTCTTCCCGCAGTCTGAGCAGCGATACGGCCTCTCTCCCGTGTGGATGCGCTGATGCGTTTTCAGAGTGCCTCTGTCGATAAAACTCTTCCCACACACTGTGCAGTGAAACGGTTTCTCGCCGGTGTGACTGCGCTCGTGGATCTGGAGATGGCTCAGGAAAGGGAAGTTCTTCCCACAGTGTGAACAAGGATACGGCTTGTCTCTGGTGTGAATGCGAGCGTGCGCTTGGAGTTGACTCCGTAGCGTAAAACTCTTCTCGCACTGAGAGCAGTGGTACGGTTTTTCTTCTGTGTGAGTGCTCTGGTGTGTTTGGAGATGACTCTGTCTCGTGAACCTCTTCCCGCACTGCGAGCACTGATACGGCCTTTCTCCCGTGTGAGTGCTCTGGTGTAGCTGGAGCGAGCTCATCTGAGTAAAACTCTTCCCACACTGCGAGCACTGATATGGTTTCTCTCCGGTGTGAATGCGCTGATGCTGCTGGAACGCGCTCTGCTGTATAAAACTCTTCTCACAGTACAAGCAGTGGTACGGCCTCTCTCCCGTGTGAATGCGCTGATGCAGATGGAGGCTGCTCCGGTGAGTAAAACTCTTGCTACAGTGCGAGCACCGGTACGGCTTCTCTCCCGTGTGAATGCGTACGTGTGTTCGGAGATTACTCTGCTGAGTAAAACTCTTCCCGCACTGTGGGCAGGGATACGGCTTTTCTCCCGTGTGAACACGCTGGTGTATTTCCAGATGACTCGGTAAAGTAAAACTCATCCCACAATCTGGGCAGTCGTGCATTTCTTCCTGAAAGGTGTTAATGCGATGAGAAGACACCTGCTCACTACTGGAGCTGCTCGTGGTCTCCAGATTCTCAGATTTAATCTCTTCCTGTTGCAACATTCTCACATATTCATCATGGTGGCATCGTCTCATGTGCCTGTGGAGGTACACCTGAGCCGTGTAGGAAAGCTGACACATGGAGCAGGAGAAGACTTGCAGAGCGTCGCTCATTTCTGAAGCACAAAAAGAAAACAGAAGTGAAATGCTAAACATTCACGGCTGGACGTGTAGCCAGAAATACAAATACTCTTCTACATATGGGTTAGTGTGGAACATTTTCTTTTTTTTACCTGTACAGGTATGCGAAATGGTATATGGGATAAAAATATGTACTGAGCTGTACTTTCACTCTCGCTATCTAAGACACTGCAAGGTCCTGGGTCAGTACTCCAGTGTGTCAGTCACCTCCCTTTTAAACTCCTGCTATGTTCCATGATGTGTTGAGTCTCGGTTCCTACATTACATTATGTACACGCTCCTCGGTTCCCTGACGTTAGGCGGTTATTCGGAACCAGTGTGCTTTGCACCACCTATTGTGGTCAGTAGAAATGAAATGCAAATTAGTTTAATATTTCCCTGATGAAATAAGCTATCATCGACAGGATGTGATCGTTTCTAGGTTTAAAATCTACAATGATGTTTAAAACAAATAAACATTAAAAATTACAGTGTTTGGACATAACCATTTGCAGAGCACTTTTTGCTCCAGAGGTAGTCGAAGGTGATGCCGAGATCTTGAGCGTACTCCTCCTCATACCACACCAACAGCTCCTGTCCTGGTTTTATGGGTCGACAGCAACGGTAGATAATCCCCCCTCGATACTGGAACGCGACCAGATTCTGTTCTTCATCATTACGAGAACAATTCACATACCTGACATAAGGGGCATGGAGGGGAAAAAAGTGATCTGAGTGGAAGACGTGAGATTAAAATGTTTTTCCAAGCAAACAATCAGCGCTAAAGTTGGAGAGTGTCAGGCTTTAGCAGTGTATAATGTACCTCATCCAGTTAGCATACATCTCTCTTTTGCCGTCTATGTATTCCTCACACTGTCCATTCTTATAGATCTGATAAAAAAAAAAAAAAAAGTTCAGTTACATGCGGTATAATCACTTGCATCTGTATGACTATGCCTGGGATTGTTAACTCCTCTTTATATAGTGCATCGAAATTTTAATGAAAGCCTTTCTTTTCAACTTTAAGACCACTTTTTGATTTTGAGACCTCTTTTCCATCGTTCTAATGCTGAACACTTTACAGCACGCTCAGAACTGAGCAGTCAGGGTTCTCATGTGTGCTCCATCCATTCCATTATAATATAAAAAGAAAAGGGAAAAAAAAGAACTCTCTTAGTCCCTCCGTCGGCCATTTCTGCACTTTAACAACATTCTGTACCTCCAAGCGACTCTCTGGTCCCTACACCAGACTGTGAAGTGTGGGTTTTAAGGCTTTCAGAGCAAATTATACCTAAATAAATACACTGCAATGGCAAAAGTTTTGGGACACCCCTAAAAAAAATCTGTGAATTCAGGTGTGACTGCACACCAGTGACCAAAGCAAGGTCCATAAAGACATGGATGAGTGAGTTTGGTGTGGAGGAACTTGACTGGCCTGCACAGAGTCCTGACCTCAACCCCATAGAACACCTTTGGGATGAATTAGAGCGGAGACTGCGAGCCAGACCTTCTTGTCCAATATCAGTGCCTGACCTCACAAATGCACTTCTAGAGAAACGGTCAAAAATTAAGGGGCTGAGCCCAACCCCTGAATTCAATGATCTGGAGAGGTGTCCCTAAACCTTTGCCAATATAGTGTACATTTATTGTTGTCTTTATAATCATCATATTCAAAAGCTCACTAGAGGATCAGAACATACATGTTTCAGGTTATTTGTCTCCCAGGCTCAAAGATATAAACTTTTCAGTTACTTTGAATATTTAATAAAATTATAGTAATTTAATAAGAAACAAGCTCACCACCCAAGAGTATCCACTGTTCAGGGCTTCCTCTTTGTCTACCATTTCTCCTTGGTAAGGCCCAAAGTGAGCACCAACTGGAACGGCGTCCCCCTTATTAAACACTCCCAGGCCCGCACCTGAAATATCAGACTGACCAACCTCCAGACCGTGAGGGAGGGTTTGTCTGGCTCGGTCAGAGACTCCCATGGGAACAGGGGTATCATGGATGAAGAGAGCTGGACCATGAACCTCACACTTGTTGTAGAAAAAGCATCTGCAGTCCTCGCAGTCTGCATGCAACAAAGGAAAGAAAGAATGGAGAAATAAATGCAGATGGAATTGCTCCGATTTACACTTAAGCCTGGTGTATGATTTAGCAGCGTGATAGAGTTAACTTTATCTTAAGAATGAGTAAATTATTGTATCGAGAAGCTGTACTGGGAATTTAAGTACACTATATTGCCAAAAGTTTTGGGACGTCTGCCTTTACATGCACATGAATGTAATATGGAGTTGTCCCGCCCTTTGCAGCTATAACAGTTTCAACTCTTCTGGGAAGGCTTTCCACAAGGTTTAGGAGTGTGTTTATGAGAATTTTTGACCGTTCCTCTAGAAGCGCATTTGTGAGGTCAGGCACTGATGTTGGACGAGAAGGTCTGGCTCACAGTCTCCGCTCTAATTCATCCCAAAGGTGTTCTATGGGGTTGAGGTCAGGACTCTGTGCAGGCCAGTCAAGTTCCTCCACACCAAACTCGCTCATCCATGTCTTTATGGAGCTTGCTTTGGTCACTGGTGTGCAGTCATGTTGGAACAGGAAGGGGTCATCCCCAAACTGTTCCCACAAAGAGCATGAAATTGTCCAAAATGTCTTGGTATGCTGAAGCATTAAGAGTTCCTTTCACTGGAACTAAGGGGCCGAGCCCAACCCCTGAAACACAACACCTGAATTCAATGATTTTTTTTAGGGGTGTCCCAAAACCTTTGTCAATTTAGTGTATTTATTGTTCTAAAACAAATCTTACAGGATGAAAAACAAAGTTCACAAAGTATTTTTTTTTAAAACAATATCAGACATCTGCCATTTAACCGAACCCTACCACCACTTCTGGCCACTTAACACTACAACATGTTGGGGATGTGGTAGCTTAGTGGTTAAGATGTTGGCTTACTGACCAGAAGGTTGTAAGTTTGAATCCCAGGTCCATCAAGTTGCTACAGATGGACCCCTGAGCAAGGCCCATAACCCTCAACTTAAAGTTTATGCCTATATATTTGGATGATGCGTTGGATTTTCTTCAAAACAACAAAGAACTGAGGATGAACACAACTGAACTGTTGATGATCTTGTTCAAGGAACCGGCGATGATGATGATGATGCTGGGATTTGAACTCAAAACCTTTAAACGAAAACCTTAATCAAAGAGCCGCCACTTCCCTTAATTAGTCAATAAAAATATTTATATCACATCAGGAAAAAAAATGCTGCCAAACCACACGAGACAGCTGCTAGTATGAAGGAAGGCTAAGACTATAAATGACGCAGAATGATGAAGAGTGTTATTCAGACTGCTCTCACAGAGGTACTCATCATCGTTAGGCTCTTCTTCTTTAATATAGATGATTTTCAGCTCGTTGTGCATGGTGCTCTCACAGGAGTCCTCATTCAGCTGCATGTTCTCGCCCTCCAGAAGTGCACACAGGACCAGGCGTGAACAGGAAGCCACCGATTAGCATCTGTATCTGAACACGACGCCCCAGACCTTTTACACTGCATGAATATTTACCACTAGTGAGCATGGCTTCATGGCTTCTTTAACGGTCCTTCTGAAATAAACAAACAAATAAAGACATAAATAACATTACGATGTTACATACATAAATACAGTAAATATCAAAATAAAATAGATTATAAATGTAATAAATAAACAAAATCTCACAAAAGTGTATTGTGAGATAATGTATCACAATAAAAAAAAATGATAGAAAAGAAAAGTTAAATGCTAACAAAATCTAACTGAATGTACAAACTTCGATAAAGTGTAAACTGTGTAAGGAGAAATGAGTTTTCAACAACAACAACAACAACAACAACAACAACAACAACAACAAAACAACAACAACAACAGAACCAACACGGATCGATCTCTAAAAAAAGTTACCTCAGGGCTCGACTACCTGAACCAATTTACTAAGGCTCCATCCCAAATGTCACACACCGCCTACAGTGTGCACTAGCTAGTGTATTAGAAGTCTTCACAAAGCACATCTAGTGCACTTACATAGGGACTATGGAGTAATTTGGGACTTAACCGCTATCCGTTAGCCGAACAGCTCAGTTAGCAAGCTTCACTTTAACTCACCTCGAGCTTTAAAGCGGAATGCAGTGAAACACCTCACATGCAAAGACTTTTATTTATTTTAAACCAGATTAAATGTATACTTCGCTGGAAAACCCTGAGAGAAATGATGTTAAGAAGAGATGATGAAGCAGAGGCATCGGGAATCCAGTCAGGAAAACTGCGGCGCGCTTCTTCTACTGCTGTTAGATCCTGGATAGCAAACCTGCAGGCTGCCACCTGCTGGAGCATGCGGGCATTACAACACGAACACGGCCACTAACACTCACTCTGACACAAATCCTAACACCTTTACTAACAATATCAAATATTATCCCCAGCATATTTTTTAAGTTGACTTTATTGGTCACATATACATCACTGCACAGTGAAATTCTTCGTATATTCCATCCTTGGTGGTTGGGGTCAGAGTGCAGGGTCAGCCGTGATGCAGCCCCCCTGGAGCAGAGTGTGCTAGGGGCCTTGCTCAAGGGCCCAACAGTGGCAGCTTGGCGGTGTTGGGGCTTGAACCATGACCTTCCAGTCATCCACCCAGAACCTTAACCACTTAAGCTACCACAAATATGAATGATTTTCTCCCTGGAGTTGATGAATACATGAATAAAAAAAAGTCACAAATACACTCTAAAAAATGAAACTAATCTGTACTCATTTTTACAGTTAAAAATCTGAGTGAATTTAAAACTGGTGAAATGACTTTACCGAATAAATCGAGTAAATGTAAATAAACAATTCAAGTACATCTGACTAGCTACATTTCGTACACTGCCAAATAAAATTGAGTATATTTAATAAGCCAGTGCAGTCGTAACTCTTAGTCTAAACTACTACAAAAATAGTAGGTACAAGTGAAAATCTAGGTAGATATACCTTAAAAGGTAAAAATTAAATGGTTAAATTAAATGGTAAATTATTATTATTATATATTATTATATTATTATTATTAATTATTTTAACAGTATACCCTTTTCTCATGGAGTAATTTACCGAAAATAGCAAATGAAATGAAACAATAAACCTAAAGCAACTGTCCACACTGGGATTTTAATTAATTTTCTTAATCAGATTTTAACAATCAACTACATAAAATTTACTCCAACTTTCAACTTGGTTGACCGACTTTGCATTACGTCAGAATGTCCATGTGAAATGTACCGAGAACAATGGGCCTTTCACTCACCACACTACAGGAAAAAATGAGTGAACGGTGAAGAGAGGATGTTTGGCATTAATGGAAACCTCAAACTGCATGAAATAGCAATGAACACTTAAACATTTCTTCTAGCTTTCTTTCAACTAGATTTACTCCACTTGTGAAAACCTAGGCTATAAGACTTATCTCTGCAGCTGGCTAAAATACATTAAAGGCCATGTCCACACTAATATGATTTTGTTTAAAAAGGCATATTTTTCTGTCCGATCTGGCCCTCCGTCCACACTGAGACGGCGTTTCAGTCAATGAAAACATATCTTTTTAAAAACAAAAACAGTGTGAAAACGGAGGCTTTCAAAAACGATGACGCATTTTTATTCATCTGACGCAGTCATGTGACCAATTCAGATAATTTCCTTGACATGTTGCCGTGACATTTCAAAGAAACTGAACATAAATAAACGGCAGGCGGAAATGACATGGGTCGAAGCGTCTTACCTTTTACTCGTGCGCAGTACAGGGACGTAAGCATTTTCAGACGTTTCAGTGTGGATCACCAACTTTTGGGAAATGATTCAATACAATAATTTGGACGCGGATCGTTTTTAGGCGCAGTTTTCAAATTTATCCGGATTAGTATAGACGCAGCCAAAAACACAGCCACTTAAGGTACCACTGCAAACAATACAGGTCCAAATGCTATTTTGGAAATCTCAACTATTATGGGAACGATTACATCAGCTAAACTTTAAAGACATTAATTCTTCACCAATGACAGATTACCACATTATGGGAGCATTTTACTGAACAGCAGTTAGCAGCCAGCAGGAGAGTGGGGAAAAATCACCACGTCTCCTTTCAGTACTTTTTTAATATTCTTTGCAGGTGTCCTGTCATCAGGGTGCTTGTTTTTGAGTGAGTTGGAGGTTACTTCAGGAAATCCATGACTTCTGAGCTTCGACCTTTAGTTTCCTGCCTTGTACTTGGGACTATCCAGCCACCCGATCCAGCCATTGCGACTGCCTAGTTCTGTCAGACAAGGGTGCTTTTTGACTAAAGCTTCTGCCCCCTGACCAATCTGGAGGCTTGTGGGGTAAGCTGTGTAGCTGTAATTTCATGTGCTTTTGGTCTGCAGCCCATAACCCAAGCAAATGAACAATTCCTGCACAAACTCAGGAAAATCTGATGAAAAAGTTGACATATGTGCATACACTAAAACTTCTAATAGCTTGCCTAAAGTTTCATAGAATATGTACAAGACTGATGAAATCAAATTAGCTCAATAAACCTATTCAAATTTCATCCCAATCAAACTCACAGACACCCCGCCCCTTTCCGGTGTTGTACTGACATCTGACACCCCGCGCATGGTTGCGCATCACACAGTTTAATCCAACTGTTCATCAATCACTTTCACACACAGCACCAAGACTGTACATGGAAGTGTTATATAAACTTAAATCTATAAGCAGAAGTTGAAGTAGTTTGGATAAAGGATAAAGAAAACACACGGCAGATCCTTTTAACCTGGAAGCTGCTGGAGATTGGACAGAGTTAGGAATAAAGCTACGATGCTGCCAAAGTAAAAGCGGTGAATGAATCTCTCCTGCTGCAGGAAGATGCAGGACGAGTGAGCTGTAGACATTTCTTATTAGTGCAGCTGGTGTTTCAGAGTAAAGTCTTCTTCTTCTTCTTTCGGCTTTTCCCTTCAGGGGTCGCCACAGCGAATCATCTCTCTCCACCTATCCCTATCTTCTGCATCCTCAACCCTTGCACCCACTAGCTTCATATCCTCATTAATTCCATCCATATACCTCCTCTTTGGCCTTCCTCTTTGCCTCCTGCCTGGCAGCCCCATGTCCAACATTCTCCTACCAATATACTCACTGTCCCTCCTCTGAACATGTCCAAACCATCTTAATCTGGCCTCCCTAACTTTGTCCCCCAAACGTCCAACATGAGCTGTCCCTCTGATGTACTCGTTCCTAACCCTGTCCAATCTTGTCACTCCCAAAGAGAACCTCAACATCTTCAGCTCTGCTACCTCGAGCTCTGACTCCTGTCTCTTCCTCAGTGACACTGTCTCTAAACCATACAGCATGGCCGGTCTCACCACTGTCCTGTACACCTTCCCCTTGATTCTCGCTGATATTTTCTGATCACACAGAACTCCCGACACCTTTCTCCACCCATTCCAACCTGCCTGCACTCGCTTCTTTACCTCATTCCCACACTCTCCATTACTCTGGACTGTTGACCCCAAGTACTTAAACTCCTGTACCTTCTTCACCTCTTCACCCTGTAACCTTACTGTTCCACTTCCCTCCCTTTCATTCACACACATGTACTCAGTCTTACTACGACTGACCTTCATTCCTCTTCTCTCCAGTGCAAACCTCCACCTCTCCAGGTTTTCCTCCACCTGCTCCCTGCTCTCACTACAGATCACAATGTCATCTGCAAACATCATTGTCCAAGGAGACTCCTGTCTGACCTCCTCTGACAACTGGTCCATCACTATAGCAAACAGGAAGGGGCTCAGAGCCGATCCCTGATGCAGTCCCACCTCCACATTGAACTCCTCTGTCTGACCTACAGCACACCTCACCACTGTCCTGCTCCTCTCATACATGTCCTGCACCACTCTGACATACTTCTCCGCTACTCCTGACTTCCTCATACAGTACCACAGCTCTTCTCTTGGCACCCTGTCATACGCTTTCTCCAAGTCTACAAACACACAGTGCAACTCCCTCTGACCATCCCTATACTTCTCCATCAAAATCCTCAGAGCAAAAATTGCATCCGTTGTGCTCTTTCTGGGCATGAAGCCATACTGCTGCTCACAAATTTCCACTACCTTCCTTAACCTAGCTTCCACTACTCTTTCCCATACCTTCATTGTATGGCTCATCAACTTTATCCCCCTATAGTTACTGCAACTCTGCACGTCACCCTTATTCTTAAAGATCGGCACTAACACACTTCTTCTCCATTCCTCAGGCATCCTCTCACTCTCTAAAACCCTGTTGAACAAATTAGCTAAAAATTCCACTGCTGCCTCTCCCAGACACTTCCAGACCTCCACCGGAATGTCATCAGGACCAACTGCCTTCCCACTTTTCATCCTCTTCAAAGCCTTCCTGACTTCATCCTTTCTAATCTTATCTACTTTCTGTTCCACAGAGTTCACCCCTTCTACTCTTTTTTCCCTCTCATTTTCCTCATTCATCAGCTCCTCAAAGTATTCCTTCCATCTCCTCTGTACACTCTCCTCACTTGTGAGCACCCTTCCATCTCTATCCTTAATAACTCTAAATTGCTGCACATCCTTCCCATCTCGATCCCTCTGCCTAGCTAACCTGTACAAGTCCTTCTCTCCTTCTCTAGTGTCTAACCTAGTGTACAACTCGTCATATGCCTTCTGCTTGGCCTTAGACACCTCCCTCTTCACTCTGCGCTGTAACTCCTTGTATTCCTGTCTATTCTCTTCAGTCCTGTCCATGTCCCACTTCTTCTTGGCTAACCTCTTCCTCTGGATACTATCCTGAACTTCCTCATTCCACCACCAAGTCTCCTTATCTTCTTTCCTCCTTCCAGATGACACACCCAGCACCTTTCTCCCTGTCTCCCTGATCACTTCTGCTGTAGTTTCCCAGTCATCTGGCAGCACTACCTGACCACCCAGAGCCTGCCTCAACTTCTGTCTAAATTCCTCACAACATTCCTCCTTTTTCAGCTTCCACCACTTGGTTTTCTTCTCTATCTTTGACCTCTTCGTCTTACAGACCATCAAAGTCATCCTACACACCACCATCCTATGCTGTCTGGCTACACTCTCTCCCACTACCACTTTACAGTCACTAATCTCTTTCAGATTGCCTCTTCTACATAGAATGTAGTCTACCTGTGTTCTCCTACCTCCACTCTTGTAAGTCACTCTATGCTCCTCCCTCTTCTGAAAATAAGTGTTAACCACACCCATGTCCATCCTCTTAGCAAAGTCCACTACCATCTGTCCTTCAAGGTTCCTTTCCTTAACTCCAAACTTGCCCATCACCTCCTCATCACCTGTGTTCCCCTCGCCAACATGTCCATTAAAATCCGCTCCTATCACCACTCTCTCACCCGTGGGAATACTCTCCATCACCTCATCTAATTCACTCCAGAATCTCTCTTTCTCCTCTAACTCACAACCTACCTGTGGGGCATAACCACTAACAACATTCAACATCACCCCTTCAATCTCTAACTTCAGACTCATCACCCTGTCTGACACTCTCTTCACCTCCAGAACATTCCTCACAAACTCCTCCTTCAGGACCACACCTACCCCATTTCTCTTACTATCCACACCATAATAAAACAGCTTGAATCCTGCTCCTATACTACGAGCCTTGCTACCCTTCCACCTGGTCTCCTGTACACACAGTATATCCACCTTCCTTCTCTCCATCACATCAGCCAGCTCTCTACCTTTCCCTGTCATAGTACCAACATTCAGAGTTCCTATTCTCAGTCCTACACTCTTACCTTTCCTATTCTCTCTCTGTCTGTGCACTCTCCTCCCTCCTCTACTTCTTCGACCAACAGTAGCCCAATTTCCACCGGCGCCCTGTAGGTCAACGGCGCCGATGGTGGTCGTTGTTAACCCGGGCCTCGACCGATCCGGTATGAAATTCATACTGATGATTCGCATGGTTAAATTTGGCAATGTTTTACGCCGGATGCCCTTCCTGACGCAACCCTCTCTATTTATCCGGGCTTGGGACCGGCACAGAAGTCACTGGACTGTGACCCCCATGGCTAGATTGGTGTTTCAGAGTAAAGTACTCTTTAATATTTCACACTGCACATGCATATGAAAAATACTATCATTTAATCCCATAAAGTCCAATACAATGTCAGGTCTCTGTTTTCAACATTAACATCACCTTCAATATCAAAGGTGCTCCTTTTTTAGGAAAAGAGTCTTTTTCAGTCTTGCTGAGGACATCAGGGTATGTGTCATGTGACTGTCAGGAACAATTTGCTGATAAATAACAGAATCCATGTGAATGAAGGAAATCTGACAATAATCAGTGATAAATCTAGTCAGTAAACCCATTGTGTTAAATCAGTTAACTCGACTCAACAGTTAACATGCTGCTTATGTCCAATTAAAATCATTTATTGCAAAATATGACTGCTCAATATTGACTTTTTTAAAAATGTTACTAATAATATAACACTCTTAGCCGCCTTGTCAAAGTAGTTCTCAGAGGAAAAAAAGGTTGGAGACCCCTGGATTAGAGAAATTCAGGATGAACAACAGGTGCTATCTCAGAAAGTAGTTAGCTAGCTAACATACCGCAGCATGGCTGCAACAATATAAAAACTGCAGCATGAGGTTGTTTAGAACGACAACAGGGTCAATATGTCATTAACCTTTGCTCAATAGTTACTCACCAGAGTTTTCCAGGAGGTTGCAGGTGTGGTGGTTTCCTGTAGCCAAGTGCGGTTGGAAAAGAAGCAGAGTTCTCACACTCTCAGAAAAAAGGTACAATTTTGTACCAAAGAAGATACAGACCATTGTCACTGGGGAAGTACCTTTTAATAGGACAGAATTGTACCTTAATATAAAGAAACAAATTTGTACCATTCCAGTTTGTAACTTTAAGGACATGATTTGTACCAAACAAAATGCACCTTTTGTTTCTTTAAACCTGCTGGTGCAATATTGTACCTTCATCACAGTCACAAATCTTATCCTGGAAGTTACCACCACCACAGTGACAAGTCATTTTGTACCTTAACTGCGCCAAAGTGTTCCTTTCAGAACTATTAAAGTTCTTTTTCCTAGTGAACAACAAGCACATTCAACAACTGAACCCAAAAGGCATCAATTTAATATCAGTAACTTTAATGATCAAATACATTTGTTTAATCAATTCCTCCCAATTTACAGTAAAATATTTCCTGTTGTGTAAATTCAAATTCATATTTCATTATTTTACTTATGTCTGCGCGAACGTTTTGGACATGCATAGGATCATGGCATCTTCTCAGACTAGGATACAAGATTAATAATCCTGACAACAGCAGCTGACAATGGCTTATCACCAGGAGGAGATACCTTCAACACATGCCTTTGGGGAAAGAGCAGTGTTCCTGTCGTGAAAGGGATATGCAAGGCTGAACATAAAATAGACAGAAAAAGCAGAAGGTATGCCATCCTCCACCCCAACTGCTCAGCATATTTCAGATCCCTCCAGATCCTCTCCATCACAGTGCTGAAGATTCTCTTCTCACTGAAGACCTGTTTCCAGTCAGACACTCCCAAAATCTGTACAGTAGGATAAGGTGTGGCTGGTTCTTCCTGAACAAAATGAAGAATCAGAATTAGAAAAGTCAGAAGAAACCTGGATTAAATTCATGTTCCCAATGGCTAGATACAACTGTACCTCTAGACTTGATCTAAAATTGTTAATTATATTATCTTACTATAAATTATTTGCATACAATACCTGTCCAATTGTGACATAATTGTCCACTCTCTCCCTCTAAAATCACCGGAAGTAAAACCTGAGCAACTCGAGAATCCAAATCTAAAAAGACAATGAGCAGGTATTACGGGTGTAATGGTTCAAAGTAGGGGCACTGTGGCTTAGTGGTTAGCACGTTTGCCTCACACCTCCAGGGTTGGGGGTTCGATCCCCGCCTCCGCCGTGTGTGTGGAGTTTGCATGTTCTCCCCGTGCCTCGGGGGTTTCCTCCGGGTACTCTGGTTTCCTCCCCCAGTCCAAAGACATGCATGGTAGGTTGATTGGCATCTCTAAATTGTCCGTAGTGTGTGATTGTGTGAGTGAATGAGAGTGTGTGTGTGCCCTGCGATGGGTTGGCACTCCGTCCAGGGTGTATCCTGCCTTGATGCCTGAGATAGGCACAGGCTCCCCGTAACCCGAGTGTAGTTCGGATAAGCGGCAGACAATGAATGAATGGTTCAAAGTACTCATTGTTCAGTTTCTATCATAGTTCTAGGGTCAATAGAGATAATAGGGTTATTAAAAAATAAAGAAAATAAGAACAAATAATGAAACCTACAAGTAATAGCACAAATAAAATAAAAAGTACTTTCCAGGTTGTTTTCAGGTAGTATTATTCTGTCCATTTTACCAAATTTATTATTTTTTTTTTTTCTAATAAACTATATTATAGATGCAGGAGGAGTGCTTGTAATCTGCTTCCTGCTCTCCGTTCTGACGGAAAATTCGAGCTGGTTCTCACTGCAGAACACAAGATCCAGGGGGTGAGGCTGGATCTAGATCCAAGTCCTCCCACCTTACATATCCCTAAACCTACCTGTCTCCACCCCCTGATCCCTAAACCCACCCATCTCCACCCCTAAACCTACCATCTCCACCCCCTGGATGGATCTTGTGTACTGCAGTGAGGGGCTAATGGAAAATTCTGTTAAGGGCTGCAGCAGTTTAGGACAATCAGGGTCGTGTTGCTATGCCTAATAGTAAACAGTTAATAGTAATATTAATACTAAAGTCATTAACTCATTTAAAATACTAAAAAAGTGTATACAAATGGCTACAGCATTGAGTACAGCTACATAAGCTAACTTAACTGGCTTGTTTTCACGTTAGGAGGAAACATTTACATTTCGACTTTTCGATTAAAAAATAAAGATAAATAGTCAAAACTGACCTTTAAATTTCTTCTTGTTTGTAGTCTGATAATTAGAAACCTCCAAATCCAAATTTTGCGATATAAAAGAAGCAAAAGTCATGGCTGACCAAGCTGGAGTCGTCATTCATCTGCTTCCTTTTTTTTTTGAAGGGTTTTTTTCCCCACTTCTTTTATTTTATTTTATTTTTTAATGCCACAAGTACAAGAGATATAAAATATTCACATTATTGCAGTAACATTAATTACAAGATAAGAACGGAAAGATTTACATTTACATTTGGCCCACTTTTTCTTATGTATATGGAATTTTCCTAATAAAATAAACAATTGTACAATATGCTGTTCTTTACCTTAAATTTTCATTATCTGTGTAAAAAAGTAAGCACATCAAATATATACATTTCTATCATACACTCTGTTTTTTTCTTAATATAGATTTCTAAATTCTTCCAAAACAATCTTGTGTAAATATACCGAAAAAAACGATGCAAAATAGTTTCTTTTTCCTGACCACAAAATTCACAGGTATATACGAAATATTAAGCTTAAATCTTTCCAAAACATCTTTCCAAAACAGCAGAATAAATTCTATTGTAAGACACTTCCTTGATTTTATTGTTAATATAGAACTTGTCTGGCAGTTTCCATGCTTTAACCCAAGAGATTTTACCAAATAAAGAAGACCAAAAAAGTCCTTCTTGCTGCAAGTAAGCACACAGAATAAAGAGCAGCTCTTATTACCTTGTTTTTTCAAAACCTCAACATTCATTCATTCATTGTCTACCGCTTATCTGATCTAACCTCAACATTATCAATGAAAATGTTTCCACAAGGATTATCCATGTTAAATTCCTCGGAAATACAGTTCTTTAAAAGAAACAACACACACTTTGTTTGCTACTGAAAAACAATAAATTCTCTCGGTTTAACTGGTAATTGGAACTTTTGAAAGAATGTCAACAAATATCCATGGGAATTAATCAACTGTCTTCCTAAAATAATACCTTCATTGAACCAAGTATGACAGAATAAAGATTTGTTTTAAATTATATATCCTTATTATTCCATATGGAATAATTGTGGGGTGAAAAATTATGTTCATATACCAATTTCCATGCTAGCAAGGCTTGTCTGTGGAAACTGGACAATTTAATAGGAATTTTGTCTGCAGAAAAATTACATTTCAACAAAAACTCTATGCCTCCAAGAGTATTAAATATATAATTAGGAAATACATTCCAAGGACTTTCTTTATTCTTCATAAACTCTATTGACCATTTAATTTTGACTGTGTCATTAAGTATATTGTAAGTTTTAAGTAAGACCTCAAGACCTCCTTGCTCTTTAGGATTACAAATGACCTCCTTTTGTAGATAATGTGTATTTTTCTCCATATAAAGTTATAAATGATCACATTTAAATCTTTAATAATTTTGGGGGGGCACCTCTAAGGATAATGACGTATACACAGATCTAGATATACCCTCCGCCGACAGTAATACCCTGCCAAATATTGATATATCCCTCATTAACCACAAATTAAATTTCTTTTTTGTTTTCTCAACAAATAGTTCAAAATTCAATTGACTCCTTTGTTATTCTTTTTTCTTTTCTTTTCTTTTTTTTTTTATTTTTTTTTTTTTACAAATTACTACACCTAGGTATGTTAATTTATGTTTAACTGGAATACTCTCAATTTCTGTGGAGGAGCAATCTTTAAGGGGAAATCTTTAAGAGATTGATCTAAATTCATTTTCAGGCCTGAAACACCAGTGAAGTCAATATATCTGATTATTTTGGGTACTTCAAATTCATCAGTAGTGTAGTAGACTTAGTGTAAATTGTACTCCTAAAGCAGTGATACCATTAAATTGATTTCTTTTTACATGTAATGCTAAAACCTGAGTGACTAACAGAAATAAAAAAGGAGAGCGAGGGTGTCCTTGTCTAATATCACGATGAATATTAAATCTCTGTGAGGTTCCATGAGCAAGTTTAACAGAGCTATTACATCCTGTACAATGTTTTGACTGCATTCAAAAAAGATATCTCCAAAACCAAACAATTTGATAACTTTGAAAATAAATCTGTGGTTCACTGTATAAGATGCTTTATAAAAATCATAAATAACGTAAAACTATCATCCTCAATATAGTGATTATAATCAATAATATCTAATACTAGTCTTATATTATTCCTAATATGACGGCCTTGCATAAATCCAGACTGTTCTATAACAATTATTTTGTGTAAACCTCGCTTTAGTCTTCTAGCAAAAATCATTGCAAACAATTTACTGTCATTATTGAGCAAACAAATAGGCCTCCAATTTTCAATAAATAGTTTGTCTTTATTAGGTTTGGGGATCAGTGTTATAGCTCCATTTTAATGAAACAGGCAAGTCACCATTTTGTACAGCTTCAACAAAAACTAATAACCAAAAAGAAGAAAGCTCCTCAGAAAAAGTCTTATAAAATTCTCCCGTTAGACTGTCATTACCAGGAGATTTGTTATTTTTTAATAAGTTAATGCACTCTCTCAACTCCTCAATGTCTATTTCTTTATCACATATATTCAGAATATTTTGATCTATTTTCTTGGTATCATTCACCAAATCATTTAAAAAGGTATCAATATTGGACGTAGCTGATATGGAACAGTACAAATTACTAAAAAACTGAGCAACAAGTTTTGAAATAACTGAAGAATTATCTACTATCTCGTCATTAATCATTAATTTAAGTCACCATCCATTTTTCATGGCCAAAAACAGTATTTTGTATTTTTTCCCCCTTTTTCAAAACATTTAAGTCTGGATCCATTCCTCTGCTTCCCGCTCTCCGTTCTGACAGAAAATTAAGTAATAGCTGCAGGGACCTCGACCAATCATCGTTTTCCTGACAGAAAAAAAACTTCGACCAATCATCATCGTGTTGCTATGCCTAATCATTAACTCATAACTTTACTATTTAATCATATTTTTGTTCATAGAGATTGTATGTTATTTGCAAATGTAACAAAGAGGGAACTGTCTAACACTTATGTACCCATGATGTGAGAACAATTTTGTACCTTCATTTCAATTCTACCTTAATTGATACAAAATAATATCATCAGAGGTCTTTCCTGTATCATTTAAGGTATACAATTATTAAAAAGGTTCAATTTTTCTTCAGGGAACATTATTTCTACCATTGTGTACCTTTTTTTTGTGAGGGTTGAGAGCTTTGTTTGCGAGCAGTTGATGTCCATGTGATGACGTTTCTACGCTGAAAAAAATAACTCATTGGATTTACTCAATTCAATAATAGACATTGGTTGCACACATAATGTTTGCTTCAGCAACAATTTACTAAAATGTGTTGAATCAACACAAACTATTGATGTTCAACCAACACAAGTACATTGTGTGCATGCAAAGTTATTAAAATTTGGCTCAATAAAATAAATTAAACTGGTTGATTATTTTTCCCCAACACAATGTGATAACTTCATTCCAACCCAATCTGATCCCTTTTATTTATTTTATTTAGTCAAAAACTATGGCCTCAGATTTGGAGGTGATGAGCCTCATCCAAGCTGCTTCACAATCAGCTGCAAAGCACCCCAGTGTATGCTGTAAGTCCTGAAGGAACCAACTGGACAACATCATCTGCAAAAAGCAGCAATGAAATCCTGTGGTGCCAGACTCCCTTCAGCGCTATGGAACAATGCCAAGATTATTCTGCAATATATCAAATATTGCCAAATAAAATAGAAACAACAAACATGCAGAGAACTGCATAGGAATGACAACAGCAAAACAGCATATAGAATATTAATTACACATGCAAATAATTTGACAGTAATTACAACTGCATGACACCAGTAACCTTAAACTTGGCAAGAGAACCAGCCAAACCTCTCAGTCCAATAGGGCTATGTAGGGCTAAAATTTTTTTCCTCATGATATCTGAAGGAACAGCAAATCAAGAACTAGAACGGTGAAGTATCTTCACTGTTGTAGTTTAGTTTACAAGCTCTGGGCCTTTCTTGATAGTTCAGCTGAATCTAACTCCATTATAACCTTTTGAATAACCTCAAAGGTGTAGCGAAGCTTTAGCGGGTATGCCTCATATTTAAGGCATAAAAAAGGGCCACACTCTCCAGATCTTCAAGTACCACCACACCCTCAAGGATTACTCCAACATCAGCATAGTCACTACTGGAAGTCCCTCTGGCAAAATACAGTGGTGTGAAAAAGTGTTGGCCCCCTTCCTGATTTCTTATTTTTTTGCATGTTTGTCACACTTTAATGTTTCAGATAATCAAACACATTTAAATATTAGTCAAAGATAACACAAATAAACACATCATGCAGTTTTTAAATGAAGGTTTTTATTATTAAGGGAAAACAAAATCCAAAACTACATGGCCCTGTGTGAAAAAGTGTTTGCCCCCTAAGCCTAATAACTGGTTGGTCCACCCTTAGCAGCAACAACTGCAATCAAGCGTTTTCCATAACTTGCAATGAGTCTGTTACAGCGCTGTGGAGGAATTTTGGCCCACTCATCTTTGCAGAATTATTTTAATTCAGCCACATTGGAGGGTTTTCGAGCATGAACCACCGTTTTAAGGTCATGCCACAGCATCTCAATGGGATTGAGGTCAGGACTTTGACTCGGCCACTCCAAAGTCTTCATTTTGTTTTTCTTCAGCCATTCAGAGGTGGACTTGCTGGTGTGTTTTGGATCATTGTCCTGCTGCAGAAACCAAGTTCACTTCAGCTTGAGGTCACAAACAGATGGCTGGACATTCTCCTTCAGGATTTTTTGGTAGACAGCAGAACTCATGGTTCCATTTATCACAGCAAGTCTTCCAGGTCCTGAAGCGGCAAAACAGCCCCAAACCATCACACTACCACCACCATATTTTACTGTTGGTGTGATGTTCTTTTTCTGAAATGCGGTGTTACTTTTACTCCAGACATAATGAGACACAGACCTTCCAAAAAGTTCAATTTTTGTCTCGTCAGTCCACAGAGTATTTTCCCAAAAGTTTTGGGGATCATCAAGATGTTTTCTGGCAAAACTGAGACGAGCCTTTATGTTCTTTTTGCTCATCAGCAGTTTTCGTCTTGGAACTCTGCCATGCAAACCATTTTTGCCCAGTCTCTTTCTTATGGTGGAGTCATGAACACTCACCTTAACTGAGGCAAGTGAGGCCTGCAGTTCTTTGGATGTTGTTGTGGAGTCTTTTGTGACCTCCTGGATGAGTTGTCGCCGCGCTCTTGGGGTAATTTTGGTCGGCCGGCCGCTCCTGGGAAGGTTCTCCACTGTTCCATGTTTTCGCCATTTGTAGATAACGGCTCTCACTGTGGTTCGCGACAGTCCCAAAGTTTTAGAGATGGCTTTCTAACCTTTTTCAGACTGATAGATCCCAATTACTTTCTCTCATTTGTTTTTGAATTTCTTTGGATCTCGGCATGATGTCTAGCTTTTGAGGATCTTTTGGTCTACTTCACTTTGTCAGGCAGGTCCTACTTAAGTGCGTTCTTGATTGCGAACAGGTGTGGCAGTAATCAGGCCTGGGTGTGGCTAGAGAAATTGAACTCAGGTGTGATAAACCACAGTTAAGTTATGTTTTAACAGGGGGGGCAAACACTTTTTCACACAGGGCCATGTAGTTTTGGATTTTGTTTTCCCTTAATAATAAAAACCTTCATTTAAAAACTGCATGATGTGTTTACTTGTGTTATCTTTGACTAATATTTAAATGTGTTTGATTATCTGAAACATTAAAGTGTGACAAACATGCAAAAAAATAAGAAATCAGGACAACACTTTTTCACACCACTGTAGATCCCCACTGTTGTGTCCTCTATGGCCGCCAGTGTGTTGATATCAGCCATGTACAGATAAAATGAAAATTATTTATTTAAGGGTGTTACATTTTTTTCTTTTTATCATGCAGCTGTGTAAGAATGTTTGTATAACTTAGGCTTGGCTAAGTTTATTAAGGTTTAGGCTAGTTTTTACATTTTTGAAAAAAAAACAGATTTATTATTATGTTTTTAAATCTGGCACTGCCTATTTTAGCACACACTCACCTGGTGTACTCCTACACCATGTCTTCAGGATCCTCGCTGAGGTAGATGCAGAGTCCTTTTATGACACACTCCCTTATAGCATCTACGTCATCCTCAAGAAGTACAACAAAGAACAGAACAAGTCAAATTGGCCGTAACAGCAGGGAACATAAGCAGAGACAAAAGAAACATAAAACTGTTCTATAACAGTTAACTTGTGAGGCTGGCATCTACATAAACAATCTGAAAACCATATAAAATCCGCTCTGTTCACTCTGTCTCTGTTCTCTGTTCCTCTCTGTTCTGAAAGTCTCCTCTCTGTTCACCAATGGAAAATTGACAAAAAAAAATTAAGCATTTATGCTTTAATTAAAACTTAAAACACAATGTTAGCTGTTGTTGCCTTATGTGGCTGTAAAACAAATTGCCTCATGTCAGGACCAGGTTTTGAACTCGGGTCTCTGGTGTGAAAGTCTTTAGTTGCCACTGAGCCCCCAGACAGGAGATGAACCCAATAGTCAGACGCCTTCTTAAGTTGCTTCCAAAGAGTTTATTGAAACAAAGAAAACAGGGTAAAATAATCCCTTTCTTCAATGCAGTCACAAAACATAAGAGTAGCCAGTCAAAAAGGAAGAAAGAAATCCACAAGGAAAATCAATGATCTTCAAACAAAAACTCTGGAAAAACTTCCCAAAAACAAACACAGGAAACTACTCCAAAAGGCACGGGAGAAAACGTTAGAACAAGGGCAACACTTACGGCAGCAACTGGCTAGAGAGTCACAGTAACCAAACAAAGAGGCAGAGAAAGAGCACAGCTAAAATACACAACACAGAACGAGACACGTGAAAACAATAGAGCTGATAACTAAGGTGAAAATTATAGGCATGAGGGTCCAATGGCGACCTCTACTGGTCAAAATAAAGCATAACTAAGCCTAAACTCTGACAGGACCCCCTCCTCTAGGAACAACTCCTGACGTTCCTTCCAAGATGACTGGGTTTGCGAGCATGGAATTCTTGAATGAGCTTGGGGTCTAAGATGTCCTTTGCAGGAACCCAGGAGCGCTCCTCAGGGCCATAGCCTTCCCAGTCCACAAGGTACTGCCGGGATCCACGTACTTGACGGACATCCAGTACTCTGTGGACTGTGTAGGCTGGCTGGCCACCGATGATACGAGGAGGGGGAGAATTACCTTTCGCAAGAAAAGGAGAAGACAAAACAGGTTTTAACAAAGAGACATGAAAAGTGGGATTTATCTTTAAAGACTTAGGCAAGTATAAACGATAAGTAACTGGGTTAACTTTCCTGGAGATCTTAAAAAGCCCGATGAACCTCTGGGAAAGTTTACGGGACTCCATCCGCAAGGGAATGTTCTTGGTGGAGAGCCAGACTCTTTGGCCCGGGTGCAGAGTGGGGGCAGACCTGCGTCTTCGGTTAGCCTGGTGCTGGTACTGCTGAGAGACCTTAAGGAGCTTAAGTCTGGCCCTTTTCCATGTCTGGTGGCAGCGCTTGATGAACTGTTGAGCGGAGGGGACTGCAGTTTCCACTTCTTGCTCAGGGAACAGTGAAGGAGTATACCCAAACTGGCACTCGAAGGGGGACATGCCTGTAGCAGAGGAGCGAAGAGTGTTGTGAGCATATTCTGCCCACATGACAAAGGAAGACCAAGAGGATGGGTTGTTAGCTGCCATACACCTCAGGGTAGTCTCAAGATCCTGATTAAGTCTCTCTGTTTGCCCATTGGATTCTGGGTGGAACCCAGAAGATAGACTCACTGAAGCCCCCAAAGACTGACAAAATGCCCGCCGGAAACGAGAGGAAAATTGGGGACCTCGATCCGACACAATGTCTTGTGGGATGCCAAAGACTCAAAAGACATGGGTTATAATCAAATCAGCAGTCTCTTTTGCCGTGGGCAGTTTGGGCAAGGGAACAAACCGGGCTGCCTTGGAGAATCTGTCAACTATGACCATGATGACTGTGTTGCCCTGTGATAGCGGTAATCCAGTGATAAAATCCATGGAAAGATGAGACCAAGGTCTATGTGGTATTGAAAGAGGATGCAATAGCCCCTGGGGTGAACGGTGGGAGGCTTTACCTTGGTTGCATGTGGGACAGGCCTTTACAAATGTTGTGACGTCCTCTTTGATAGTTGGCCACCAAAACCGTCTCTGGAGGAACTCAAGAGTACGTGATATGCCTGGATGACAAGTTAGGCGTGAGCAGTCACCCCACTGGAGGATCTGGGAGCGGACCGTTTTTGGGACAAACAGACAGCTAGTGGGCCCTCCTCCTGGGTCAGGTTCTCTGGCTTGGGCTTGTTTCACAGTACCTTCCAGCTCCCACCTGATAGGGGCTACTATCTTGGAACTGGGGATAATTGGTGTAATGGCATCTTCTTGAGGTGTGTTTACGTAAACTCGGGACAGTGCATCAGGTTTTAGGTTCTTAGAGCCGGGGCGGTAGGAAAAGATGAACTGGAATTGGTTGAAGAATAAAGACCAACGTGCCTGCCGGGGGTTGAGTCGCTTAGCTTGCTGAATGTACTCCAGGTTTTTGTGGTCTGTAAGCACTTGGAATGGGTGTTTTGCCCCCTCAAGCCAATGTCTCCACTCTTCAAGTGTTAACTTAACCGCCAGTAACTCTCGATCCCCCACGTGATAGTTCCTCTCAGTTGGCGTAAGGCAATGGGAAAGGAATGCACAAGGGTGGAGCTTGTTGTCCGCACCCCTTTGGGACAGCACAGCTCCAACTCCCACATCTGAGGCATCGACCTCCACGGTAAAGGGAATCTCAGGGTTTGGGAGAATAAGAATAGGGGCAGAGGTAAAACGGCATTTGAGTTTGTTAAAGGCCAACTCTGCTTCAGGGCCCCAATGAAAGCCAGCTATGTTCCCCTTGGTGAGCGCAGATAAAGGAGCTGCTACAGAACTGAAGTTCCGGATGAACTTACGATAAAAATTGGCAAAGCCAAGGAAACGCTGCACTTCCTTTACTGACGAGGGGGAGGGCCAATCCACCACTGCTTGAACTTTTTGAGGGTCCATTTTTATCTGGCCAGGCTTGATGAACCCCAGAAACTGGACCTGGGTCACATGAAACTCACATTTCTCAGGTTTGACATATAGATGGTTGTCAAGCAGGCGTCTGAGAACCTTGCTGACGTGTATCACATGCTCTTGGAGGGAACTCGAGAAGATGAGGATGTCATCTAAGTAGACAAACACAAATTGGTCGAGCATGTCTCTGAGAATGTCATTAATGAGAGCTTGGAAGACTGCAGGAGCATTAGTGAGACCGAACGGCATGACTAGGTATTCATAATGCCCAGTGGGCGTGTTGAAGGCAGTCTTCCATTCATCTCCTTGTCTGATGCGCACAAGATGGTAGGCATTGCGTAAATCAAGCTTGGTGAAAATGGAAGCTTCTTGAAGGATTTCAAAGGCCGTGGCCATTAGAGGCAGGGGATAGCGGTTGCGAATAGTGATCTTATTGAGCCCCCTGTAGTCAATGCATGGCCAAAGCCCACCATCCTTCTTACTGACAAAGAAGAACCCAGCTCCAGCAGGGGAAGTAGATGGGCGGATGATCCCATGCCGCAAGGGATTCATTGATGTACTTGTCCATAGCAGTGCGTTCAGGGGGGGACAATGAGAATATACGACCTCTGGGGGGACAGGTTCCAGGGAGTAGCTCAATGGCGCAGTCGTAGGGGCGATGAGGTGGTAAGGATGTGGCCTTCTTTTTGCTGAACACTGCCTTGAGATGGTGGTACTGAATAGGGACTAGGGACAGATCCAAGGATTCCTGAGACTCGAGAACAGGATCAGGGGAGCTCTGGACCATGCATGTGGTCTGACAGGTGGAACCCCAACTGAGGACTGTGCCAGTGGACCAGTCAAAGTGTGGGTTATGCTGGAGGAGCCAGGGGTAACCAAGGATAACAGGAAACTCAGGGGACTGTATAAGATGAAAGCACATTCTCTCCTGATGCTGGTAGGTGGAGAGATCAAGGGGAGAAGTGAGGTGGGTTATTTTCCCAGGAGCTAATGGTCTTCCATCCAAGGCTGTCACAGTTAGGGGAGCAGGGAGGGAATTAGTGGGGATCTGGAGGCTTTTAGCAAGGGAAATATCCATGAAGTTTCCGGCCACGCCCGAATCAATCAAGGCCTGGAATGTGTGTTTTTGGTCTCCCCAAGTGAGTGTGATGGGTAGGAACAACCCAGAGTTGGAAGGTGAAGTAGTGCTGGTTAGTCCCGTTACAGTCCTTCCTTGCCTGTGCGGGACGGGGCGTTTCCTGAGAGTTCTGGGCAGGTGGAACGAAAATGACCATACAATACACAATATAAACAATAGCGCTCCCTCATACGGCGGTCTCGTTCTGAAGGAGAAAGTCGAGTCCTACCTAACGGCATAGGTTCGGGAGAATTTTGGGGAACTGGTAGCATTTGAGCAGGAGTAGAGCTGGCAGACAGGGTGGAAACACAAGGACGTTTCAGGTTTCTCTCTCTCAAACGATTATCCAGCCGGATTGCTTGATCGATAAGGGTCTCAAGATCACGGGCAGGTTCTCTGATAGCCAGGTCATCCTTGATCGCCTCAGATAGCCCGTTCAGGAAACACACCATGAGACACTCATCATTCCAGCCACTCCCCGCTGCAATTGTCCGAAACTGTATGGCATATTCAGTGGCACTGCCATTCTTTTGTCGGAGGGTGAGAAGGTTCTTAGAGGCTTGCCGGCCACTGAGAGGGTGGTCAAAGACTCGTTTGAACTCCTCTACGAACCTAGTGTAACTTGAACAGAAGGGTGCCGGTGCCTGTGCCTTCCAGACAGCCGTTGCCCAGGAGAGGGCCTTACCAGAAAGGAGGGTAATAACATATGCAATCTTGGCCCGATCGGAAGGGAAGGAGGATGGTTGCAGTTCAAACGTGAGAGAGCATTGAGTCAGGAACCCATCGCATGCACTGAGATCACCCGAGAAACGTTGTGGGGGAGGTAGACGAGGCTCAGCCAAAGGGGAAGGCATTGGAGAATCTGGGAGGGGCACAGAAGCAGCAGAAGCAGTAGCAGAAGTAGAAGGCAGTCGGTCAAAAATCTGATGGATAGAAGTCATGAGATCAGTCAGTACCTGTGAGTGTGTAGCCATTAAGGTCTCTTGCTGAGCTAGAGCTGCCTCGAGGCGTTGAACGGTGGATTCATGCTGAGCAACTGTGGCAAGAAGTTCTTGAGGATCAGGCATCTCTGGGTTCATTATGTTGGTTTTGGTTATTCTGTCAGGACCAGGTCTTGAACTCGGGTCTCTGGTGTGAAAGTCTTTAGTTGCCACTGAGCCCCCAGACAGGAGATGAACCCAATAGTCAGACGCCTTCTTAAGTTGCTTCCAAAGAGTTTATTGAAACAAAGAAAACAGGGTAAAATAATCCCTTTCTTCAATGCAGTCACAAAACATAAGAGTAGCCAGTCAAAAAGGAAGAAAGAAATCCACAAGGAAAATCAATGATCTTCAAACAAAAACTCTGGAAAAACTTCCCAAAAACAAACACAGGAAAATACTCCAAAAGGCACGGGAGAAAATGTTAGAACAAGGGCAACACTTACGGCAGCAACTGGCTAGAGATTCACAGTAACCAAACAAAGAGGCAGAGAAAGAGCACAGCTAAAATACACAACACAGAACGAGACACGTGAAAACAATAGAGCTGATAACTAAGGTGAAAATTATAGGCATGAGGGTCCAATGGCGACCTCTACTGGTCAAAATAAAGCATAACTAAGCCTAAACTCTGACACCTCATTAATTTATACTTGACCATTGCTGAGTAACAGTACACAGATCATGAGTTGATCATTTTGTTCACCCTCTGCACTAAGCAGGAAGTTGTAATTTCGTCATTGTTCCTCATTGGGCATCATTGTTTTAGACACTTTGAATCCTCAGTTTAAGTCCAAATGAAATTAACGGCATTTTCATGTCTGTTTTTCTGTACTTCATTGCAGATCCCAACCCTGAGAGATTGGAGCTGTTGAACGAGGGAAAAGTGCTATTTAAAATTTATTTAAAACAATAAAAATTACATTATTGCACATTGACAAAGACCCTGAAAGGACTTGGACCAAGTAATGCACCTATCTAAAATACCACTTGCTTTAGATAAAGGTAGGGAATACATGTGTTCATATATTCATCATATTCTTTTTACTCTTAATCTTATTAATAATGTTTGACCTTATTTAAACCATATATTTTATAGCTTAAATAAGTGCCCTATTTCTAGGCTGAACTAACCGGCATTGATTAAATAATTATTAATCAAATTATGCAGATCACAATCACCTGAGTGATTAAATTGTTTGTTTCTATATATTGCTCATCCTATTTTGTGATGGTGATTTGAGAATGCCTGAGGCATTCTAATCTCCCATTAGATCTGTAATGGATACCTAAATCTTTTACTGACCTAAAGGGCAAATATTTAATATATAGTTAAATATTTAAAAAGTTCATCATGGCAGACATGTTTTTAAGCTCCTTTCCCTGCTGTCCCGATTGCTTTGCAAACACACTCAGCAGGTCTGCAGAGTGTAGATCAAGCTGTGTCTGAAACTTGACATGATCATGGATGGCATGGCTATGCCTGGATGGACCACTAGAGGGCTTGTTTGTTTGTGCCATGTGCTTTTGTTTTGGTTTTGTACCTTTTTTTCCCCTCATGCCACCCCCGGCCAACCTTTTTTAGTAGTAAGTTTTTTTTTTTACTTACCATTTCATTAAAGAGTGCTCGCCAGCTCTCTTGTACTTCTGTGATCATTACGAATTATTTCTTGTCTTCTTAATGCAAATGTTTTTTCCATTTTAGACCTAACTGTCTCTGTTATTACACTTTTTGATATCTGAAAGGAGTTCAGCCCTCATCTTCTCCAAAGACTTGTAGCTTTCTCCAAGGGGAAAGGAGGGGCAGTAAGCCACTTCCCCTTTCTTTGGTTTCTTAATACCAAAGGCAGGACAACGTGTTCCCTGTCTGGTTTATGAACCAAACCATTTACACATACCTCAGGACATCCTACTTTCTGAAGATGTGTACGGTAGTTGGACAGCTTGTATTTAAAACTAGTTTTCCATCTCCCATAGCCGGTGGCTGAGCCTTTCTCATGAGCCTTTTCTCATCACATGGATGCCTCATAATGAGTGCCTCTGCAACTTGGTCAAACTCCCTGTCTGAGACATACACTTTGTGCTTAATGATTTCCTGAATCAACCCTTCTAGAATATCAGACCTCAGCTTTAGATCAGGGATCAGCAGTGTACCCTTTTCTCTCAAAGCTTCGTAGGCCTTCTCAAGCTTCAACTCTGCATCATATGAAAAACAGGGAACACAAAATGTATCTGGCCATGAAGACCGTGAAGAAGTGGACTCTGGAGTTGTGAGAGGTCCAGCAGAGGATGACGTGGTGTCATCAGGATGACTGGTTAGTGGAAAGGAGCAAGTGTCCACACCTTTATCTGCATCAGCATTAAGAGCTTTGCAGGATGCATATATAACCTTGACTGTAGCTTTGTCTTGAATTTCTTCCATTAAAGTTAAGTTCATAAACTCATTGCCAAAAAGTTGGTCCATGAACTGTAGCTGAAATTACTCCGTTATTTTACACTGACAATTCATCTCAGTCTCCAGTTCAGTCACAGTTGAAGGCAGGCCAGCAGAAAACACCTCCCTCTGACAGCTGTCTGGACCGAGGATTACTCTGAGAATAGCTGATGGTTTTAGTTCAATGTGTGTTAGGAAAAGGAGAAAATAAACAAAATCATTGAAATCATTTTTATTTCAAGAGGTATACATATGATTCATACATCTTATACATGATACATAAGTTAATAACATTGATTATGAACATTACAGTGGCACCTGTGAAGGGGTGGGATATATTAGGCATCAAGTAAACAGTGCAACCTAAACATTGTTTCAGACCAAGTTACACCCCTTCATGGCAACAGTATTTCCTAATGGCAGTGTCCTCTTTCAGCAGGATAATACACCTGGACACTCTGAAAACATGGTTCAGGAAGGATATGAATATCCTCCAATATAGAATATGTTTCACTTTGAGTTTCGTTATAAATCTTGTCCTCAATATCTTTCCAACTTAACAGCACCTGTAGAGATTTAAGAATGGGGACATACTGCAAAGTTTTGTTCTCTTTAGCATCCAAAATATATTCTACTGGTTCAGCAACATTAAAGTGTTTCCTTGTAATACTGCTTACACTGATATGCAGAACTCACAGGACCACCCTTCCCTATGGCTTTATTTATTGGATTGCCTGTGCACAGAGAAGTGGTTATTTCATATATGACTCCTCTGTCAACCAGGAGCTTCTGCTTCTGAAAAAATAAAAAACAAAAAAAAAACCAAAGGGGGCCACCAAATTTTTTTTAAAATTTTTTTAAAAGGAAACTTTTGGGGGGGAGAGAAACCAAAATTAAGGTGGGGGGAAGCTTCTAGGGGGGGGAAAAGAAATTTCCAATTTTAAAATTTTTTTGGGTGGGGGGGTTGGTACAATTTTGGGGTTTAAAAAAAATGTTTTCCCTTTTTAACCTTTTTAAGGGAAAAGCCTTTTTTGCAAATTTTTGTGTTCAATGATGTTTGGAAGGTTCTTTGGGGCATCAGCACTACAATCTGGCTGTACATCAGAGTATGGTTCACCTATGCCATCACCTGAAGCATTTTCCACAGATTTTAAGGAAAAGGTGGATGGGGTCACAATTTCTGGTTTAAAATTTGTTAATGAATAAGAATTGTGGATTCTGCTTTTGAGCGATTTAAATGTGCCATATATGTTCGTCTGAAAATTACAGTCTAAAAACATGCATGCTACAACTTCGATTTTCTTTAGGTGTGCATTAATGTGAGCCTGTAATCTCTTTCAGAGACAAGATCCATACAAGCTCACCCAAATGGCACTTAAATATACAGCTTTCTGACTGTTGACTAAAACCAATCACATGAATTCTATGTAAATGAATTAAAAGTGCATTCCATGTTCTAAAAGTGCACGGGCAGCTTAAATACACACAAGGAAATCGGTTATTGGTCCCGTAATATCTAAGTTTAACTCGATAATGTTTTAATATTTGAGACCTACTTGGTAAAACTGAGGGGCAGGCCTTACAACGCCACATTTACAACAACCACTGCACGACTTGCAGCACCATTCACTGCAAAAGAGAAATGGAAACATAAGTGTGTAGTTTTATTTAGTTGGATGGCGAGTTTCTAAGTGACTGTATCTGTATTTTTGGCACATAGAAGAGACACATTATCTGGTACAATAAATCTTTAACTCAAACAAAAGAAAAATGTTTTTAGATATGACCACAAGGGCTCTTCTTTAACATTTGTAGCTGTTGTAGCAGAGTAAGAGTGTACATTTTACTTTGAAAATATAGTGAAAAAAAAACAAACTTGGGTGGCACGGTGGCTTAGTGGTTAGCACGTTTGCCTCACACCTCCAGGGTTGGGGGTTTGATTCCCGCCTCCGCCGTGTGTGGTGTTTGCATGTTCTCCCTGTGCCTCGGGGGTTTCCTCCCCTGGTACAAAGACATGTGTGGTAGGTTGATTGGCATCTCTGAAGTGTGTGTGTGTGCCCTGTGATGGGTTGGCACTCCTTCCAGGGTGTATCCTGCCTTGATGCCCAATGACGCCTGAGATAGGCACAGGCTCCCCGTGACCCGAGGATAGATCGGTAGACTTTGTTGTACACTGGCTACACATTTTAAGAGATGTTATCGGTATATATTGAGTATTACATTTTAATACATTTTTTCTTCTTTTTGGCACCCTCTGTATATTTCTGCATTTGAAAACAATGCACCATTTTCTGCACACCAAAAATGACACCATTTGCTTTCTTCAGTGAACCTTAATAAAACACTTCAACTCAATCACTCTCTCCGACTCTCACTCATGCACACAGCATTAGTATGTTGTTGTTGGTCTTTCGGCATGCCGTTTATTTTCTTCTTAATATAACTTTGGATAAAGCCACTTCGAATCCTGTTATTTTGAGAGAAGATACACACTCACCAGAGAGACTGAGCCGCAGACTGAAGAACGAAGGCACTATGCACTGCTAAAGGCAATCTGCAACAGGAGCAAAGACATTAAAATATATACCACTTCTACAATTCAAAACTCTGACTCGCAAAACTAAAGTGATATATAATTAAGAAGATTGCATCAACTTTTTCTCCCTGGTTTTTACAGGGCCAGAGCCTTCTGGTATTTTCTATTTCGTGCACCGGGTTTCTCCCATTAACCGCATGTTAACACTAACAGTAAGAACAACACAACACCTGTCCACCTTTATTGTAAATTATTCCGTTATTACGGGACAGAAATGCACAAATGTTTAGTAAATCTAATCTACACTCTCATTTATACTATATATATCTTTATCCTATATAAGTTGCTCAATGACAGGGTCCGCTTTTTTAAGACAAGTTTTGCGCCATATGCCCTTCCTGACACAACCCTCCCGTTTAATCCGGGCTTGGGACCGGCACTGAGAGTTAACTCCTCAGTGGCTGGGTTGGCGCCCTGCCTATGAATCCATCCTAGGCTGCAGCAACGCGTGTTGTGAACACTGAACACTGGAGAGTTAAAGAGAAAGTGAAAGTAAACTGCCGCAGAATTACGGACTCGCCCTTAATGCACATGGTCATTTCTGGACATTCTACAGACAACATCTTGTGTATTTGATATATTCTCAGGTGAGATTAAATTGATGTTCCATTTCTATGTCCAGACGTTTAGCCTTTTTTTTTTTTTTTTTATCTTTCAGTTTGATATGCACATATGTGATTAGGCTATTTTTGTAAAACATTTATGACATGAGACAGAATTTTTTAAACCTTCGGGTTTCGACACCGGAAAGAATATTGAAGAATATCTGAACTGGTCAGAAATGGTTTTGATGGTTACTGTTGATGTTGATATCATTTTTATTGCATGCAATCTGAGGTCTGTGCTACAGGAAGTGTGGGTGTATGGTTCAGAAATCATTAACATTCAAACTGGTTTCTTGTAAATCAGCAGGTGTTACACAGGAAGAGGAAGAAAGGCGATGTTGAGCACATTTCCTCAGATTGATGCTAATCACACGAATCTCTTCTACTGCAGCACAATAGCAACAATTAGCTTTAGCACAACTCGATTAATAAAATCATTTTGGAGAGGATGCAGCCGACAAAGGAGAACCAAAGGAAATAAACGGTAAGAAAAACAACATACACACATCTGTAAATAAAACGCTAATATTCTCATATCCGGGGCTGGTAAAAAGCCTACCTGAGTAATTACACAACATTATTATCATTAAGATCTTTAAAGCATATTTATATTTGACGACATGGTATTTAAGTTTGCTCTTGAAAAGATAAAATTAATTACTTTTACATCATTCATAATTATTCTGTCTATAAAATTTTTTTTTCTTTCTTTCTTTCTTTCTTTCTTTCTTTCTTTCTTTTTTTTTTCTTTCTTTCTTTTTTTCTTTCTTTCTTTATGTGTTTGTTTATTTATTTATAAAATACTACAAGGCTTAAAAGTACTTGTTTAGTTTATTTAAAGCAAAAAAAATAAATCCTGAGTGTAATTAAAGCTAATATGTCCCTGTACTGATCAGTAGTGTTACATTAACTGAGGAGGAATGAGCTCTGTTTTTCATTTTAAAAGCACTTGATAAAAGGCAAAACATCTGGCTCCACTGAACACTGAACAGTAAAAAACAATTCTAATGTGAGCCACAAAGTCACACAAAAATCCCACCCTCTCTCTCCCTCTCCCTCTCTCTCTCTCCCTCTCTCCCTCTCTCTCTCTCTCTCTCTCTCTCTCTCTCTCTCTCTCTCTCCTCTCTCCCTTTCTCCCCCCCCTCTCCCTCTCTCTCTCTCTCCCTTTCTCCCCCCCCTCTCCCTCTCTCTCCCTTTCTCTCTCTCTCCCCCCCTCTCTCTCCCTCTCTCTCTCTCCCTTTCTCCCCCCCCTCTCTCTCCCTCTCTCTCTCTCTCCCTTTCTCCCCCCCCCCCTCTCTCTCCCTTTCTCCCCCCCTCTCTCTCCCTCTCTCTCTCTCTCTCTCTCTCTCTCTCTCTCTCCCTTTCTCTCTCTCTCTCCCCCCCTCTCCCTCTCTCTCTCTCTCTCTCTCCCTTTCTCTCCCCCCCCTCTCTCTCACCCCTCTCTCTCTCTGTCTCCCTCTCTCTCCTTCTCTCTCTCTCTCTCTCTCTCTCTCTCTCTCTCTCTCTCCCCCTCTCTCCCTCTCTCTCTCTCCTTCTCTCTCTCTCTCTCTCTCTCTCCCCCCCGCTCTCTCTCCCTCCCCCCCTGCTCTCTCTCTCTCTCTCTCTCTCTCTCCCCCCCTCCCGCTCTCTCTCTCTCCCTCTCTCTCTCTCTCTCTCTCTCTCTCTCTCTCTCTCCCCAGCGTCCTCTCTTTTCTCCCCTTTATGTGTAAAAAAGACAAACAAGACATTTATAACTCCAAAGTGCACAAGGCCAAGGAGACATTTTAAGGCTGTGATAAAATTGGTTTAATATTCAACAGATTCTGTATTTTTTATATGAGTTATAAAAACATTTAATCACAATTACATATGGAGAAACAGTACACTGTAATACAGTGTAGTACACAAAGACTTGAATCTTTTTAAAATCCATAACTGTTTGCTTTGTTTGTTTCTTGTAGTGGTCCATTACAGAGATATTTATAGGAAAAAAACATCCAGTCAGTCCAGTGTTTAATTTGAGAGTGGAGTTTATTATAACAGCAAAGGTGGAACAGCTCCATATTAATGCTCATGGTTTTGGAATGGGATGTTCAACCAGAATATATGAGTGTTAAGGTCAGGTGTCCACATACATTTGGCCACATAGTGTATATTTTTTAGAAACAGAAGAAGGTTTGGTTACATGAATTGTTCAGCATCCTTCTTTAACACAGATAAATCAGATGTTTAAGAAAAGCAGCTCAATACACTTCAAGGAGAAACCAGACTGCTTCTAAAGACTGGATATGACACAATGGACAGTGTGTGTAAATGTTTTCACATTTCTTACAGTAGTGTGCAATTTTATCTGCAGCCTTACCTCAGGATTGTAAATCTGTAAATCTGTTTAAACTTTCAAGAGGCAAGAACCGAACCCTAAATGAGGTAAAGGGGCTAATCACTAAGCCACTGTTCCCCCTCATCCTGATAAGTGAATTAATGAACTCAGTAATAATAATAATAATAATAATAATTGATTAATTGAGCAGAGAAAGCTTTAACATGCACAGTACAGGGAGTTCTTAAGGACTTGGGTTGGGAACCTTTCCTCTATAGTATATATCCTCTATATACCACATACAGGAAACTGTTTAACTATAACCAGTTGTACAAAGGACATTATTTACTGTTCAATTTCACCCAAATTCCCTTTATAGCCTGGTTATTCTCAAGGTTTCTTTCTCATGTCATCTCTGGGACTTTTTCTTTGCCACTGTTGCCTCAGTCTTGTTCATTAGGGATAAATATTAATGTAATTTTAAACTTTGTAATTTGTAATTGAATTGAATATCCAAAAGCCATTTTGATGAGTTCAGTAATTTAATACTCTCCTAATGAATTCCTAACAGGATTAAGACTGGAGCAGATGTTTGACTTTTTGAGAGAATGTCAGGGAAGTGTGAGGAAATCAGAGCCACTGAAATGAGTCTTCCAGAGGGACAATGTAAGAACCACAGGTAAGCCACCCAGGTTTATTTGCTACTTACCTTAAAATCAATCACATTTAATGTATAAACAGACTAGAATGCAAGCAAAAAATACAGTAATATATAATAAATACACACAGCACTGTATATACTGTGCTGTTGATGTGACACATTTCTCTCAACTCTTTAGTGGAACGGAGAAAAGGCCAGATTCTCCTGTTTCCTCTGATATCCAGACCTTTAAGGATAAACAGTCAAAACCAACAGTCAAAGAGGGAACGTCCTTTCATGAAAGGTATTCATTTCTTTTCCTCTTTCACACCATCATCTAATCTTCAGACAGTTTAAGACTGGAAGTTTTAACCTTACTCAAAAGTGGTTTGTAAATGATCCTACAATGAGCCATTGATGTATTGCTCAGTTGGTTTGTAAGACACTTGATATGACCCAGTCTAGTGTTGATTAATTAGCTCAGGATTCAAGGGATCGATATCATTATAATGGAACCAGAAATGACAGACACACAAAATGGTTAGCACAAAAAGTGTTGGTATATTGTAAAACAAGCAAGTATTAAATATATATACACAACTGTACAACTGAGTGACTTCAGGGAAGGCCAAGACCAAAATAATAAACAAAAAGAGTCTAATATTTTTGACTCTTCTGACTGGCTTCCTTCACTGAAAGAAAAGCAACAAAAAATACAGTATAATTTACCTAACTCCATAATACACAAAATTTGAGAAAAAAAGACAAAAGCCACACCCCCACTGCTGGTGAACTGAATGAACAATATGCACAGTGATAAATATATACAGAGAATGATGTACACAGCTAACAAGTCAGAAAGGACAACCAATCTCAAGGTCAAGTAACAGTCACAAGTCAAACCCATACCATTGTCTGTACTGCTTATCCGATCTACCATCATGTCACGGGGAGCCTCAGGCGTCATACACCCTGGACGGAGTGCCAACCCATCACAGGGCACACACACTACAGGCAATTTAGAGACCTCAGTCAGCCTAGAAGCATGTCTTTGGACTGTGGGAGAACATGCAAACTTAAGCGGGAGCGAGAATTGAACGCAGGATACTGGTGGTGTGAGGCGAACGTGCTAACCACTAAGCCACCATGCCAAAGTCAAACCCACAATAGCAAAATCTGTAATAGCGCAAGTACACACTAACAACACAAAAAACATGACTTCTACCACTCTCCTCCTTTTTTTCCCCTTTTTTTCCTTAAAAAGGGGCACCAATATTTATGTCATCATGGTGGCGGTGGGAGGCTAGGGCAGGCTGGAAACTCTGGTTGGGAGTCAGACCTGCACACAAAACATTGCAAAAAGAACACACCACAGAGTAGAAACACAAAATATCATGGGTTGCAACACACTTTCTTCTTATTCTCACCCAGTTTATATTTTGCTGCCAGAATGAACTCTCATACACTGAAGTGATATATACAGCACAGGGGGTCATTTGGGTGTGAAATCTGTTGGTGCAGTGGGACTTTTAAATCCATATTAGTCCACGGTTTTACAAATGTTAATGGTTCCTATAGGGCTAATTTTTTTCTTTTTAACTATTAACAAGCAGTTAACAACATACAACTCAGATTGAACTACTAATAAAGCAAAGAGTTAACATCCTTATCACATGGAGAATCTGTGAACCAACTTTGGTAAATAGATTGAATTAGAGAGTAGTGCAAAGAATATAGTGAAATATAGAGATAAAGTATTAAGTCCGAACAGCTTTTATTTTCTAAATCTAGATCAGTTTTTATATATATATATAGCTACATTTCTAATAGTGGCATATCTAACATCTTTTGGGAAATTTCCCAGATTTGAGCAGCCTGAAAGGTAAATGCTGCTCCATTGTGTCTAGTTTGGTACCATGACCTACACTTATGGATCTTAAAGACCGGCTAGATTTATATTCTTTAAGCATGTCAAAGATATATTCAGGACCCAGACCATTTTGACTTACAAACTAATAGCAACACTCTGTAATTACCTGGAAGCCAGTGTAAAAAATGTTCCTGGTTTGGAAAACATTCATTCATTCATTGTCTACCGCTTATCCAATCTATTCTCGGGTTACGGGGAGCCTGTGCCTATCTCAGGCGTCATTGGGCATCAAGGCAGGATACACCCTGGATGGAGTGCCAACCCATCACAGGGCACACACACACACACACACACACACACACTCTCATTCACTCATGCAATCACACACTAAACCTACAATTGTTACGGGGGCAAGTGCCCCTGATGGACCACTAGGGGGCCTTCAGCAGGGGTTTTGTTTATTCAGTCATGTGTTCATTTTAGCCATGCCTCTTCCTAATGTGTCTCCGCCTTTGTTCGCCTGTTCCCAATGTGTCTCTGATTATGTTCCTTATTTATAGTGGCCGTCTTTCTTAGTTAAGTTGCTAGTCCTCGTCTTTGTGTAATGTCTGCGTGAATCTCTGTTTCTTTTGTTTAATAAAACCCCTGTCCGCTGTCTATCTCCGCGTTGGGTCTGATTTATCTACACCGGCACAACCAGCGTGCTCCGTCAGCTCAGCACTTTGTGACAGAAGGACTAGCCAAAACCGTACAGACCCAACGCGGCGCGAGGTATGCGAGGCTTCCTTTTTTCCCCAGAACGTACCTGTTTGGATTTTTGTTTCTCCGGCACATCTTCCGTGTCTGTTCCCGTGGGCAACGCCGCTCCACTTCCGGATTTCCGTGGAGGGCATGGCCCCACCTCTCACAGCGGAAGATGTTTTTAAAACCTGTATTTTTTTTTCCTTTTTGCCGGTACTCGCTCCGCTTCTGTTTTTGTGAGGAACGTGGCTCCACTTCCAGTTCTCCGTGGAGGGCGTTACCTCACTTCCGTCGGCGGAGTAGAGTACCGGCTGCCCTTGCTTTTGTTTTTTGAGTTTTCTTCTTCCGGAGTGAAATTTTTTTTCTTTTGTCCCTATGAACCTGTTTCCTGTTCCGGTGGGGTCTCCTGGTTAAATTTTTTTTTTCCTCGGTATGGGTACATCGCTCCCCCTCTGTTTCCTGTGGGGGGCATCGCTCTTCTTCTGTCTCCGTACAGGACGCCGCCTCACTTCCATCGGCGGAGGATGGCCCCAATCAGACCTTCTTCTTCCTACTCGTCATCGCCGGGACTCGGTCCGCCTCACTCCTCATCGGCGGAGGAGATCGCCGGCCACACCTCCCTCCCTCCCTCCCTTCGGGGGGTTTCGGCCCAGTCGGGCTGAGGTCGTCGCTCAGCTCGACTACGCGTCAGGGGATGCCGCTCGGCTCTGCTGCTCGGCGGTGGATGCTGCTCGGCGGTGAACATCGCTCGGCTCTGCTGCTCGGTGGTAGACGTCGCTCGGCCCTCCTGCTCGGCGGTGGACATCGCTCGGCGCATCGGCTCGGCTGTGGACGTCGTTTGGGACCCTCTGGCCTTACCGCCGTGCCCATCGCTCCCCCCACTTGCCTCGCCTTGCTCCTCGCTCCTCCCACTCACCTCGCCGTGTTCCTCGCTCCTGTCACCTACCTCGCCTTGCTCCTCGCTCCCCCCACTTGCCTCGCCTTGCTCCTTGCTCCCCCCCCTTGTTGCCTCTCCGTGTTCCTCGCTCCTCTCTGGGTTTCCCTGGACCGAAGATTTTTCCGGACTAGGGGGAGGGGTTGGCGCGTTGGGAGTTGTGGGGGGGGGGGTACTGTTATGGGGGCAAGTGCCCCCGATGGACCACTAGGGAGCCTTCAGCAGGGGTTTTGTTTATTCAGTCATGTGTTCGTTTTAGCCACGCCTCTTCCTAATGTGTCTCCACCTTTGTTCACCTGTTCCCAATGTGTCTCTGATTATGTTCCTTATTTATAGTGGCCGTCTGTCTTAGTTAAGTTGCTAGTCCTCTTCTTTGTGTAATGTCTGCGTGAATCTCTGTTTCTTTTGTTTAATAAAACCCCTGTCCGCCGTCAATCTCCGCGTTGGGTCTGATTTATCTACACCGGCACAACCAGCGTGCTTCGTCAGCTCAGCACTTTGTGACAACAATCACACCAGTCAACCTACAATGCATGCCTTTGGACTGGGGGTAGAAAGCCCCGACTGCAGCTCTTATGAGGTATTCCCGGTCTGCAGTGGTCAGTATTTATCAAAAGTGGTCCAAGGAAGGAACAGTGGTGAACAGGCGATAGGGCTCACTGATGCACGTGGGGAGCGAATGCTGGCCCGTATGATCCGATCCAACAGACGAGCTAGTGTTGCTCAAATTGCTGAAGAAGTTAATACTGGTTCTGATAGAAAGGTGTCAGAATACACAGTGCATCACAGTTTGTGCATATGGGGCCGCATAGCCACAGACCAATCATGATGCCCATGCTGACCCCTGTGCACTGGCATGTGGTTATAATGTTATGCCTGATCATTGTATATCATGTAAAATCATCTGAAACGAAAAGGTCAATAATTATAGAAGTGTAGTTTATACATCTTCTGGTTAAGAAGAGAATCCTTGTATGCAGATGGGACACAGATTGGAGACATAAGTACCTAAACCTTTTCTAACCTGATTTGGAAAACACACTTTGAATTTTTTTTAACTGTGTAAAGGATTCAAAATGCACCTTGAACCCTACGAGTTTATGAGATAAAATAGCTAAATAACATTTCCTTTCTGCTCTATAGAGGAACTGAGAAAAGACCAAATTCTTCTGTATCCAGCTGTGTGTCTTTTAAGAGTGACCAGTCCAAGCCACTTTCTATCAACTTTAAAGATGCCTCTCAGGAAAGGTATTGTTGTCTTCCTATAGCTCCTCATTATTTGATTCTCAATACCCATCTTTCATAACAATTTTCCCAAAATGGAACTGTTAGCCTAATTGTAAAGTCTAGTTGTAGTGATTTAAAAATTCCATCATGCAGGGGAGATAATTCTACTATTAAGCATAATTGGCCAGCATATTTGTGCATACAATAGCGCACAGGTGCCCATGTTTAGTTAAAGTTACTGTGATTAACAGGGGAGAGAAAGTTTGCCATCCTTCCCACTTAGAGTGCACCATTAAACTTCTATGGTCTTGCAGCCAGTAATAGATCGGGGATTGCATGTATCCAGAGAACTTTTTGCGGTAAGATTAACTTAACATACAGAAATTTGTCTTCAGACAGTCTTGAATGATTGGAAGTCAACTTTTGGACAAGGAGTGGGATAAATGAATATGCCCCTGAGATGTGAGAAGGTTAGGATCCCAAATTTTAATCCATTCACATCCAGTGTGTTTTTAATGTAACAAAGTCAATAAACAGACAACAGATACAGACAGTAGCATATTATTTTAAATGAACCAACAAATTTGCAAGACTGAATGAGAGTAGCCATAACTGTGATACGAGCCAAAAACTCATGATACAAACAGTAATATATCACCAGTTCGAATTACAGGGTCATCACCCTGGCATAGCTTACCATGTGAATTTTAGTGTGGGTTCATTTTCAAGGGAAGTGCAGGTTAATATTTGTAGTTTTATAATAGGAAGAACACTCTTAGCACTGGGCTGAAAACACAAGGTCACCGTCCTTCAATAAATTGCCTTGTGACGTTTGCCTTTGCACAGTCTGTTTAATTCAGTTGTAGGGCAATTTCCAAATCTGTTCCATATCATATGTAATTCAGTTTAATATGGGTTTCACAGGTTAGGTTCATAACCTAGTATGCACTTTTGGCTAATTTTCTAAACATGTCTGACTTGATGTTTGCTTAGCAGACTATAAAAATACAGTGTAGCAAAAATGCAACAGACATAATAAACATAAAACTGATGATATACCAATAAATGAGAATGTAATATGTGTGCTAGATTACAAGTGTATTAAGTGGTTTATTAAAGATTGTCCACACTATTATATCCATCATAATGCTGTGAATGAGAATTATCATTGCAGCTCTTACTGAATCCAACAATCATTCTTTCTTTTGTGTGTATTACTATTGTTTATTACATACAGTTGCAAAATCATACTTCTTTCTAATCTTTAGAACTGAGGAAAGACCAAATTCTCCTTTATCCAGCCATGTGTCCTTTAAGAGTGACAAGTCTAAGCCACTCTCTATCAACTTTAAAGAGGAAACAGGCTCTCAGGAAAGGTATTGTTTTCTTCTTCATTGCTCATCATAATTTCATCCACAGACATGTATTTATAAACAAATTACCACAATAGAATTGTTAACCTAATTGTAAAGTTAGGGAGACGTGGTTTTTAATAAGTGATTTTACTATAAATTGTAACTTCGCTAGTTTGGACATTGAACAAAATGAATTTGTTGTTGATGGTAACCAGAAAAAAAGCATCTATACTAACATAGATGGAACAGTAAAGCAGGGGCTGTGGATTAGAGGTGAATTCAGTGTATCCAGTAGTAATTTCCCTGTTGTCTGACATGCTGTCCTGCTTGACTCCCAGGCATGCCTCATCTCAAGAAACAAATTTGTATCTAGTGCCAGATAAACTATTCACTCCTTTTCAGGTTGGGACCCAACCAGTCCTAAATTATATGGTAACAAAATATACACATTCTAATCTGTATCTAAAATGACTGGTTGGAAGAGATGAGAACTACTTGCTAACACAGGATTGGGGAGAACTGTAGAAACAGAACACTTATCCAACCTCTTGTACCTCCACCTCTTATCCAACCTCTTACACCAACCACATGTAAAAGCTGTACCTTTAAACATCTACAGGTATGTCTACAGATAAAATGCAGCAGCATCATCCAACATGAGGGAGCTCAAGGACAGAAGAAGGGGCACTTAAAGATGTTCTGAGCTTTTGCTTTTCCAAATAAACTTGGAAGCCATTAGCTTCTTTGTCTTCAGAAAGCAGCCTGTGTATGTTGGTGTTGATTGTCTGTCTTCTTGGTCTCAGAATAGGGCAAAAGAACATATCTAAGGACTATGTATTACAATGATTAGCAAACATTTTAAAAGGTGTGTGCACCCATGCCTCCCCGCATGATCTGCTCTTAAGGGAGCTGACTGCTTGCGTTTCAAGTATTTTCCACTTTGTAAGCTCTGCTCACGCTTGTCAGTTTTCTTCAGCCAAACACCTGCACCATGTGGATTGGGTTCTGCATCTGATGATGCAGTGGGCCAGCTTGGGTCACGGGGGTTGCAGGGTGAGTTATGCCGAGTTCACACTGTACGAGTTCATCCCTGATTTTCAGTCGCCGACTAGTTTTGCAAAATCACCAACAAATGCCCAAAATCGAAGCCAAAATCGGAGCTTGTGCACGAGCGATGACCTACAGCCAAAGAGAGGGCAAGATACAGGGCAGAAGGAAGTTCAGGGAGGAATTATAGACCACGATATCAGCAAGCATGGCTTCGATTGACCATTTGGATCCGAACACAGAACACAGACCATTTGGATCATGAACTTCTTGCAGGGTACCATTTCCCGGTCTCACGCAAGAACTCTGATCTCACGTGTGATCTTGCGTTTTTTCCTTATTATTTCTCGCGTATGTTTGGTTGTGAAATGCAGTTTGCGGACTCTTGCAATCGGAGATTCTTCCTATTGTGAAGTCATGCAGGGTGTAACCCCTGTCGCTGATCCATTGTGCAATGTTAACATGGCAGTGACTGAATGCTCCCCCAGATAGTCATGCAGTGTGAGAACAACCATGATCCAACCACTTTGAAAATCATGCATTGTGAATTCGAAATTAGTGGAAGTGAAAAAACAGACTGTCAATCGTCTTTCTCTTGTTCACTTCCCTGACTCCGACACCCCTGCATTGTTTTCAAGAGCTTGCTTTGACACTTTGCCTGAACTGAACAAGGACTTAATGTTGTCTGCATTGGGCTCTGGGGAGATCAATGTAGGTGACCATGAATGAGCAGCCACCAAATTGCCACATCTATCAGGAACAGGAGGTGGAGGTGGTGACACATGCCATTGCTAAACTTAGTTTAGATTGTCTTGATGAGCAAGATAGTGCCATTTGTTTAAAAGGATTTAGCCATTTTTATCCACACAGGCTGTTCTGGTACAAGCTGTCTCTTGTCATTTCAAGACTGTACTACTGCAACTCTCTACTGGCAGGTCAGTGGAGGGAGTGCACCAGTGGGGTGGTGTGAGAAAACATAGTAGAGTTGCTTTCGGCTGCTCCCTGTTCGGGGTTGCCACAGCGGACCAACTGGTCCGCACAACAACTTGGCAAATGTTTTACGCAGGATGCCCTTCCTGACGCAATCCTCCCTTTTTTTTTTTCCGGGCTTGGGACTGTGAGAAAACATAGTAAGCTCTGCAAATGATCCAAAATGAAGCTGCGCAAACTGTTTTCAACCTGCCTAAATTCTCACACACCACCACACTGCTGCGCTCCCTCTGCTGGCTTCTGGTAGCTGCATCAGATTCAAAACACTAATGCTTGCCTACAAAGCCAAGAATGTTGAGACTGTTGAGAGCTCCCTCTTACCTCAAAGGGCTTATTACTCCTCACACTGCACCACTTTCCCTCCAATATACTAGCACTGCTCATCTGGTCCCACCATCTCTCAGGATACAAGGTAGGTATTCATCTAGATTCTTCTCTGTTCTGACACTAAGGTGGTGGAATAAACTTCCCCTAGATGTCACTGGCCATCTTCAAAGGACTGATGAAGGCCTACCTCTTCCTGAAACACTTAAACTAGCGCTTATTTTCCCTGTTTGTTTAATGTATTGTTGTATGTTGTGTAAAAAAAACTCCCAACACAGTTTTTAAGATGGTATCCTAAGTCTGTGGCCTATTTGAACCAGTGTTAATGTATTCATTGATAGAGACTTCAAAGCACTTTTGTCCCTTGCTCTGTATAAGAGCATCTGCCAAATGCCAGAAATGCTCAAAACAAGACGACCACTACCTGCCTTCAGGCCACCTCCACACAGAAAACTCCCATTCTTTCACGACCTCCAGACCGAGTTGTCTAGGTCATGGAACAACAAGGCATCCAGGGCAGGCCGTCAGGTGAGAAAGGACCTAAGATCTGTCATCTCTGCCAGGCAGGCCACAAAGTTATTCTGATGCTCAAGGGCTAGGGTTTCTGGGTCGACTTATGTACTCCCCCAAGGTGAGAACTGGTATCACTCACAGTGAAGGCACAAAGAGATTAATGCATCTATATCAGATCTAACCAGCATGGCAACTTCTGCCAAATGTGTGTTAATGGGTTCTGGATCCCATAGAGAATGGGTACAGAATCCAGTTTGCCTCCCGGCCCCCAACTTTTCAATGTCTGGTCCTCAACAATTGTCTGCAAAAAGCAAGCTTTGCAACTCCAGCAGGAACTTCTATCATTCCTGGGCAAAGAGGCCATAGAATATATTCCTCCCCAGAGAGGGACAAGACAAACACAAGACAGGACACAAAACGTGCAATATTGGCAGAATGTGATGTGCATTACATATATGTATGTGATGTATAGCAGCATGACCATTGTGTGCAAGATGTGGTAGCAGCAGTTTTAAAAATAGTGCAAATAATTGATTGTTCACAGTGGTTGAGGTAGTGCAAATAGGAGATACATTATATTAAGAGTCTGCTCATACAGGTGTGTGTGTGTGTGTGTGTGTGTGTGTGTGTGTGTGTGTGTGTGAGAGAGAGAGAGCTGGTAGTTCAGTTCTGGGTGTTAAGAAGACTGATGGCTTGTGGAAAGAAACTGTTGCATAGTCTGGTTGTGTGGGCTTGAATGCTTCGGTACCTCTTTCCAGACGGCAGGAGGGTGAAGGGTGTGTGTGAGGGGTGTGTGTGGTTGTCCACAATGCTGTTTGCTTTGCGGATGCAACATGTGCTGTACATGCCCGTGATAGAGGGGAGAGAGAGTCCAATGATCTTCTCAGATCAGACCTAAAGACTGGTTTGTGATGACAGATCTAAAGGACATATATTTACACATCAGGCATTTAGCCAGAGCACATGAAATTTCTTGGGGGAGAGATGTACCAGTATCATATTCTCCCTTTCAGCATAGCTTTGTGACCATGCATGCAGACTCTCCAAGGTATCCTTGTACTCATTTATATATATGACTTGCTTATTTTGGCCCAGTTGAGGGACATGGCAACCAGACATTGTGATATTGTGCTTGCCCATATGAGGCTCCACTTTCTTCCTCTCAGAGAACCGCCTTCCTGGGGGGACTCAACCATGATGCAGGCACATTTGTGTCTCGTTTGGGTGAACTCTTTCCTTTCTGCTATGAAGTACATTCGGCTAGGCCAACATCTCTCTAATGCTCAGACACAGAGGTTATTGGGGCTCATGGCTACAGCAGCCAAAATATTTCTTTTGGGCCTACTGCAGATGAGACCATTTCAGCCCTTGCTCAGGAGCAAAGCGTTTTGACCCCCACAGTCATCCTCTCAGGGTCTGTGTTTCCTCCAACAGTCTGCTCATAAGGGTCATGTTGCCATTGCAAGACTCTTTCGAAATACACCTTCCTTATGGGCTGGGGTGCTATTTTAGATAAGAGTATTTGGAAAGGCAGTTGTTTCACATGGCACATACACTGATCAGCCATAACATTATGACCACCTGCCTAATATTGTGTTGGTCCTACTTTTGCTGCCAAAACAGCCCAGACCCATCAAGGCATGGTCTCCACTAGATCACTGAAGGTGTGCTGTGGTGTCTGGCACCAAGATGTTAGCAGCAGATCCTTTAATTCCTGTAAGTTTTGAGGTGGGGCCTCCATGGATCCACAGAATACCGTTTACATGACAGGGTGTACATGGTCTGCAACAATGCTTTGGTAGGTGGTACATGGAGACTGTATTACACCTTCCCTACAGCCACCCCTTCTTCAAATTATGACATCCCAATAATTCATAGATTTTATAAACAGAATCCCCCTGTCTTGAAAAAAAACATTTTTTTTGCCTATAATTCTAATCCCTTTTAAAATGTGTGGAGGAGTTGTGCATATGTGCGTGTGCTGCTATTGCAGATCTTCTTATTCTTTGCTTAGACCTCTCCCAAAGCTCAAGGGAAACTCTACTTGGGGGTATCTCTTCTGCACAGAATATCTCTATTCAGGCAGTTCAGGTTTGAATGATTTTTACTGCTTTCCCCACAACTCCTGTCCACTCACTGTCACCTGCAACTGGTTCACATCTTCTCATCTCTCCTCTTTTAAAACACCTGATCCAAAATGCAGCTGCATGACTTGTTTTCAACCTGCCTAAGTTTTCCCACACCACCCCACTGCTGCGTTCCCTCCACTGGCTTCCAGTAGCTGCACGTATCAGATTCAAAACACTAATGCTTGCCTACAAAGCCAAGAATGGACCAGCACTATCTTACCTCAAAGCTCTCGTTACTCCTTGCTCTGCACCTCGCACCCTCAGATCCACTAGCACTGCTCAACTGGTCTGCTTGAATCTGATGTGTGCAGCTACCAGAAGCCAGTGGAGGGAACGCAGCAGTGGGGTGGTGTGGGAGAACTTGGGCAGGTTGAAAACAAGTCGTGCAGCTGCATTTTGGATCATTTGCAGTGGGCAAATTGCATTCAGAGGTAGACCTGCCAGAAGAGAGTTGCAGTAGTCCAATCTCGAAATGACCAGAGACTGAACAAGCACCTGAGTAGCCTGTGTGGATAGAAATGGCCAAATCCTTCTGATGTTGTACAGAAGAAACCAACATGAGCGTGTCACATTAGTGACATGGGAGGAAAAGGACAGTTGATTGTCCATGGTTACCCCAAGGTTGCGAACAGTGGCTGAAGGGGAAATCATGGAGTTGTTCAGAGATATTGCAATGTCTTGGGCTGGGAATGGATCACCTGGGATGACCAGCAGCTCAGTTTTGCTGGGATTGAATTTCAGCTGATAAGCCATCATCCAAGATGAAATTTCCACCAGACATGCTGAGATCCAAGCAGAAGCTGTGGTATCTGAGAGAGGGAAGGAGAAGATAAGTTAGGTGTCATCAGCATAGCAATGGTATGAAAAACCATGAGGATATAACTTTGCCAAGAGCATGAGTATAGAGGGAGTCTGCGTGGAGCAGATGTCAATCCCTTCCATGTTACCTGATATGAGCGTACATCCAGGTAGGAAGCAAACCATTCCCATGCTGTTCCACAAATTCCAAGATTCCTGAGGATGGACAAGAGAGTCTTGTGGTTTACTGTGTCAAGCTCCCACTGATCTGCCAGCTTCTGTTTCCCTTCAACATAACACACTTTCACCATGACCCTGTCACCAGGATGGAAGACAGGGCTTTTGGCTTTCTTGGCATAGTGTTACTTCTGAAGATCTTCTGAAGAAGTACAGGGAAAACCCAGTTGAATCATATTGAGTACAAATGTAAGCATGTGTCAGTGTGCCAACATACTCATGCCACCTAGGTTTCTGATCAGGAGCAGGAGTGCTGAGTTCTATTAAACCTCTCTGTGATCCCATTGTGGGGATCTGTAGGGACTGGTGTTAGTCCTTGTAATTCCAGTCAGCTTGCACATCTCCTTCACCAGGGTGCTCTCAAAATTTCGGCCCTGGTCTGCAGGGAGTCTGGCTACAGTGACAGCCTTCTGGTCTTTTGTGGGTTAAGCTTGGGCAAAATGTGAGAAGTGATCAGTGATTACCAGGATATTCTTCATTCCTCCCTTAGACTTTTCCAGAACAAGGAAATCCATGCAAATATGTTCCATGGGGCACTGGTGTGGATGGATGCCCACCGGTGAGGCCCTGTTGTCTGCTGTTGGGGTTTTCCTCAGACAGCATCTTTCCCACTGCTCACATCAAGATTTGATTTCCCAATACATTGTCGGCCAAAAGAACTGTTCCCAGACAAGACTCAGTGAGAGTAGCTTTCGGATGCTCCCTGTTCAGGGTTGCCACAGCAAACCAACTGGTCCACACAACAACTTGGCACAGGTTTTATGCCGGATGCCCTACCTGATGCAACTCTCCAATTTTTCTGTGTTTGGGACTGGCACTGCATCCAGTGGCTGGGGTTTGGGCATTGGCTGGGAATTTAACCCAGGCCTTCCGCATGGTAGGCGAGAAACCTACCACTGAGCCACCAATGCCCCCAGACAAGACTCAGTGATAATCCCAAATGACCCAGGATCATCATGAAGACTTGTTTTAGCAAAAACATGCATTTGTTCTGGCAAGACCAACTGAGCAATGCACCGCCTCTGAACATCCTTCACCCACCTGTAAATAAATCTTTTACCTCCTCATCTCGTTTAAAAGAAGTCTTGTATCTCTCCCAAATTCTAACCTTTCAGCATGTCTTGTCATACAGTTCAGTGTCTTGTAGTGTAGGACTAGCCCAATGACAGGGTCCTATTTTTGGCATCTCCTGATCTCCAGCTTTGTCATTGCAGGGAGTGCATCTGTTACAAACCCATCAAATGGATCACCTAGCCTGTCAGACTGCTGCAGAAGCTCTCCATCTTCAGCTGTAACAGGACTCTCTTTTGGCTTACTAACCTCTGCTGCCTGCCTCTCAGATTGATTTCCACAGTCCTGGTCTTACTGCACAGAGGAAATCCACTGTGGGGAGGACTGTAGGGTTTTAGTGACTTCTTGTCTGGACATTCTTGACAAGTATTACACTTTCCCTGTCTATACTCAATGTCAAAATCAAACATGGCAAGCTGTGATACCCAACACTGGCCTGTAGTGTTCAGTTTTGCTGTACTCTTTACATATTTCAGGGGGTTGCTATCAGCACAGAGAATTTATGCCCATAAAGCTGGTCATAAAGTTGATCAGAGACAGCCCACTTCAAAGCCAAGAACAGCTTGTATGCTGGATAGCGTGTTTCTGGTGGACTCAATCCCAGACTCACAACGGCAATTACCTGTTATGACCCATCTTGAATTTGTGCAAGACCTGCCCCAAGCTCCTTTCTGGATGCATCAGTTTGTAACAGAAATGGTAAACTGTAATTGTAGCCTCTCCATCAAACCTTCAAAAGCTGCATCACATTCATTTGACCAATCAAATGGAAGTGTAGGTCCATTCTGCATCCTAAAAGACATTCCAATTAGCCTCATATGCTGAAAGAAGTTTTATGTTTGTCATGTTGAGGCACTTTGCTTGCCATTAACCAGATGTAAGATCAATAGTTGAGAAATACCTTGCCTGTCCCAAAGCCTCCAGTGCATTCTCTATTCTTGGCAATAGGAAAGCATCTCTGACATTCTAAGAATTTAGTTTTCTGTAGATCCTACAGATCCTCAATGAGCCATCTTCCTTGGATACAACAAACAAATGCATATTGGCTTTTGCTTGGACAGATGACTCTGGCTTCTTCCATTTGTGATCTGGCCCTACATACCTCCTGGTATCTTTTGATAAGGGAGGTGAGAAGGTTTAGGTTCTACCACAGGTATCTTTTGTTGCACAGTGGTGGTATGTCCATAGTCCAAGTTGTGTTCTAAAAACACATGCATTTCCTCTAAAAAAAAATCCATGAATTGTGTCATCTGCTCTTCACTTTCCATGGCTGTAGCAGACAGATGACTTTGGCCCCACAACTGTGCTCTCCTTATACTGAGGCTGGCTAGAAATGGCTTGACAAATGGCATGTGAACCCACCTTCACTGACACTTCACTGACATTGACAACTACATTTTTCTCAGACATATTCAGAAGATGGACAGGAACCTTTTTTCACATTAACAAGCATCATGGCAACTGCAAGGTCCCTGGAATTCTTTTACAGGACTGGCTCTCCACAAGAACTGTGTAAGACATTTTCTTTGGTCCATCCATTTCCTGACCAATAACATCAACCTCCTTACCAGCTGATATTTGTATTCTGTGGCCAGCGTATAGCCCCACTTTGACCTAGATCCCACCAGGTTTATTTTTTGCTTATGTCCACTAGGGCAGAATGCCACTCAGGAGTAGTTAGCTTTACTTTGGCAAGATATTTTATTACCATAAGATGCTTGGAGATGATTCCTGGAAACACTTATAACATTAGTTCCAATGAGCAGTGGAACACTGGCATGATACTCTGTTACCTCTGCTACTCACGATACCTGTTGTCATATGGACAACAAATGCAGGAACATTTGTGTACAGTCTTCAGAAAAACTTAATTTAGATACAGAGCACACCAACATGAGGCACAGGCTGGCCCGCAGCACATTCAATGGAGATGTCTGCAGGCTGCAGTTTCTGGGAGCAGAGGACAGGGTGTCTGTGCCAGTATGCAACAGTAATTGTAGTTACTTGATAATCAAGTCAATAAGGAGCCTTACACACCCCACCATTCACTTCAACCACTCCTTCATTACAAGGACCTACCAGTGGTGCGTCATCTAGTTTGGGCTCACTCATTTTATGCTGTCGGGGATCCCGGTGTACGCCTGTGGTCACCCTGGAAACCACAGGCCTTACACTTTTAAATCCTGCCCAGACTGTCCTACACCCTCAGCTCGAGCAGCATCATCAGTCATCATTATCCTGCATAGATGTGCAATGTGGCCTGGTTTTCCACAACAGTAGCACACAACACCCCTCAGTGGAGCATCACAACTCCCTTGTAGTCTCTGGGCTTGAAGGTGGCTTCATTGGAGCTACTCTGTGATAAACCTCTTTATCACTTAGCCCTCTCATGAACTGATGAGTCAGTTTGCTATCTCGGTCCAGAAAAAGGTTTGAGTCCATACCGTGCCTCTTCCACTGACCATAGATTGGCTTCCAAGGCAATGGTGTATGAGCACACTGACTCACCAGGGTGCTGACATCTCTCATAAAAGTCAGCTAGTGGGTATAGAAATGTCTGCATATCACTATACTCAGCTCCCAGTTCTTAAAATTCTCTGCCTGGAGCCTGTTCATGAGGAGGGAGGTTCAGTACCAGCTTCCTAGCTTCATCACTCAAATGTTGCACTACTATTGCAAAGCACAGATATGTGAGCATACCTCCAGGATCAACAAGATTTTGCATATCCCTTATACAGTCATCAAAAAGAACCTTACATTCTGGCCCACCACTAAATACTTGCACATCCCAATATTTGTTACTCACATCACAGTATCAGTATTCCAATATCACAAAATCAAAAGCTCAGAGAAAATAATAAACAAAACTCAGTTCAGTCTTACACAAGCATTTAGCAATATCACATAATGACTACCATTCACAAACAAAAGGATATGTTAACTTTTTTTTTTAAACACATTTAATAGCCAGAGCTTACTCCAGTTGATGTAGAAACCAGCTAATCTGGGTTATAGCACCAAAGATGTAACCCTTGTTCTCTCACTGTTATCACCCTAAGGCTCCCCCAAAAGGTCTCTGGGTTGTGTTGGTGTTATGGTGGAAATAAGAGGAGGCGAGTCTGTGACTGGTTTGAAACATGGAGCAGCTCCCTGGAGCAGTAGGCAGCCTTCCTTATCAAAAGCAAACACAATCTGTTTTAAATCTCTTCCATTATTCATTAAAAGTAAAATTGTCCCCTTTTTTTTGATAATCAAAAGAATTGCCCATGGTGGTGCTGTTTATGTTCAGTAATCATCATCTTAAATTCTCCAGATAATCCAACAATCGGGTAGAGAGCCATATGCGTTCCCCAACTTGGAATTGTTGGTGAGGGTGTCTATGGTGGTTGGCTTGGATACGTTGTTGGCATACCGCCCATTGAGGGCGCATGTGTGCACTCTCCCAAACAGCTTGGCTTCATTGTATCCAGTTGTTGATGGCTGAAATGTTAGAGGGTTTACCGGACCAAGGGAACTAAGATGGTTGGTAGCCAAATACACATTGAAATGGCTTTAGTCCTGCAAACAAGTGGGTGAGTGAATTCTGGGTAGAAACTCACTCCAACGATGCTGCTCTCTGTTGCAATATGTTAAAATGGAATTGAGTGAAGAACAAAGCCTACCTAGCTTGGCGTTGGTTGAAGTGTTTGGCATGCTTTATGTATTCAAGATTTTTTGGTCCGTGATGACTTGAAATGGATGCTGGCCCCCTCCAGCCAATGTTTCCATTCCTTCAGAGCTTCCTTTATGGATAAGAGTTCTCTGTTGACAACATCATAATTTTCCTCTGTGGGTGTTAATTTCCTGGAGTAGAATGCACAGGGGTAAAGTTATCTGGTTTCACCATAGCATTGAGAAAGCACCACCCTGATTCCACAACTGGAAGCATCCACTTCTACTACAAAGGGTAAGTTGGGGTCAGGCTGTGGTAAAGCACATTTTCAGTTTGTTGAAAGCTGCTTCAGAAACTTCGGTCCAATGGGTTGCCCATGGTAGAGAGGTGATGGGTGCTACCAAACTGTAGTTCCTAATGAAATGGCAGTAGAAATGAGCAAACTCCAGGAAGTGCTGAAGTTCCTTAACAGTCTGGGGTAGAGACCACTCAGTCACTGCTTTGACCTTGCTTTGATCCATCTCCACTCCACCTTGTGAGATGACATAGCCGAGAAATGTGATAGTATCTCTGTGGAATTCACACTTTTCCACATTGACGTATAGTTGCTGCTGTGCGAGGTGTGAGAGGATCGAGCATACATGGAGAGTGTGTTCTTCCATGGTGGCAGAGTAAATCAGGATTTCGTGAATGTAAGTGATCACATCGTGGTTGAGCATGTCTTTGAAAATTTTGTTGATGCAAGACTGGAAGATGTAAGCACTAGTTAATCCGTATGGCATCACTAGATACTCATAGTGCCCCCGGGTGGTGTGAAAGGCGGTTTTTCATTTGTCTCCCTCCGTGATGCATATAAGCTTATAAACACTTCTTAAGTCCAGTTTAGTGAAGAGACGTGCTTTCCAAAGTTATTCTAGTGCTGACGGGACCAGTGGAATGGGAAATGGGTAACAGACCCGATAATTTATACAGGGTCGGAGGCCGCCATCCTTCTTATCCACAAAAAAAAAAATCAGCAGTTGAGGTAGATAGCTGTATATATCAAGTTGCATGGTCTTCGTCAATATAATCATTCATGGCCTTGCACTCGGGAATGGATAAAGGATAAACTCTACACTTGGGGGGGATAGCATTAGGTAGTAGGTCAATTGCACAGTCCCATGGGAAATAAGGAGGTATAGCAGTAGCTTTTTCTTTGCTGAATATTTCTTTGAAATCTTGACCATTGTTGTTTTTTGGGAGACAGGGCTCTTTATGGAGGTAGTTTGCATACAGTGGCTTAAACAGTAGGGAGACCATCGAGTGAGCTTTTTGTCCTACCATGACAGTTGCAGGTTGTGTAGTCAAAGCCAGGGAAAACCCAAGATGATGGGATTGGAGGGAGAAGAAATGATGTACAGTGATAAGTCCTCAAAATGAAACACTCCAACTTGGAGAGTGACAGGTGAGGTTTGATGGGTTATACAACCCTCCCTAATGGGGCGATTGCCCACAGCTGTGATGCGGAGTGGTGTGGCAAATGGCAGGATGTGTAACCAAAATTCATTGATGGTCTATCATGTTAACGACTGCTCCGGAATCAAATAGTTTACAAAATTTTACTGCATAGTCAGCCACAGTATCCATCCCTTGGCATAGTTGCAACAGACACATCCCTGCCACCTGCTGGATATTCAAACACCTCTTTGATGAGACCGGCAAAGTATGAAAATAATAATCAAACCTGTGGATCGCTGTCCTATACTGCAGATGCCCAGTCCAGTGCCTTTCCTTTGATGAGGGTATTTGGTGCTTTCTTCATGATACCTACAGTGGGGAAAAAAAGGATTTAGTCAGCCACCAATTGTGCAAGTTCTCCCACTTAAAAAGATGAGAGAGGCCTGTAATTTTCATCATAGGTACACTTCAGCTATGAGAAACAGAATGAGAAAAAAAAATCCAGAAAATCACATTGTCTGATTTTTAAAGAATTTATTTGCAAATTATGGTGGAAAATAAGTATTTGGTCACCTACAAAAAAGCAAGATTTCTGTCTCTCACAGACCTGTAACTTCTTCTTTAAGAGGCTCCTCTGTCCTCCACTCGTTACCTGTATTAATGGCACCGGTTTGAACTCGTTATCAGTATAAAAGACACCTGTCCACAACCTCAAACAGTCAGACTCCAAACTCCACTATGGCCAAGACCAAAGAGCTGTCAAAGGACACCAGAAACAAAATTGTAGACCTGCACCAGGCTGGGAAGACTGAATCTACAATAGGTAAGCAGCTTGGTGTGAAGAAATCAACTGTGGGAGCAATTATTAGAAAATGGAAGACATACAAGACCACTGATAATCTCCCTCGATCTGGGGCTCCACGCAAGATCTCACCCCGTGCGGTCAAAATGATCACAAGAACGGTGAGCAAAAATCCCAGAACCACACGGGGGGACCTAGTGAATGACCTGCAGAGAGCTGGGACCAAAGTAACAAAGGCTACCATCAGTAACACACTACGCCGCCAGGGACTCAAATCCTGCAGTGCCAGACGTGTCCCCCTGCTTATACTAGTACATGTCCGGGCCCGTCTGAAGTTTGCTAGAGAGCATTTGGATGATCCAGAAGAGGATTGGGAGAATGTCATATGGTCAGATGAAACCAAAATAGAACTTTTTGGTAAAAACTCAACTTGTCATGTTTGGAGGAGAAAGAATGCTGAGTTGCATCCAAAGAACACCATACCTACTGTGAAGCATGGGGGTGGAAACATCATGCTTTGGGGCTGTTTTTCTGCAAAGGGACCAGGACGACTGATCCGTGTAAAGGAAAGAATGAATGGGGCCATGTATCGTGAGATTTTGAGTAAAAACCTCCTTCCATCAGCAAAGGCATTGACGATGAAACGTGGCTGGGTCTTTCAGCATGACAATGATCCCAAACACACCGCCCGGCCAACGAAGGAGTGGCTTCGTAAGAAGCATTTCAAGGTCCTGGAGTGGCCTAGCCAGCCTCCAGATCTCAACCCCATAGAAAATCTTTGGAGGGAGTTGAAAATCCGTGTTGCCCAGCGACAGCCCCAAAACATCACTGCTCTAGAGGAGATCTGCATGGAGGAATGGGCCAAACTACCAGCAACAATGTGTAAAAACCTTGTGGCGACTTACAGAAAACGTTTGACCTCTGTCATTGCCAACAAAGGGTATATAACAAAGTATTGAGATGAACTTTTGTTATTGACCAAATACTTATTTTCCACCATAACTTGCAAATACATTCTTTAAAAATCAGACAGTGATTTTCTGGATTTTTTTTTCTCATTCTGTCTCTCATAGTTGAAGTGTACCTATGATGAAAATTACAGGCCTCTCTCATCTTTTTAAGTGGGAGAACTTGCACAATTGGTGGCTGACTAAATACTTTTTTGCCCCACTGTATCCAATTGGTGGGGGAAGAAAATATTGCACTGACGCTGGAAGCTGCGGAAGAGCTCTGAGGAGCCATTGAATTTCTTCGGCATTGCCATGCGTGGGGGGTTGGCAGTGGAGGAACCGGAGCCTGTTGCGGTAGTTGTGCTGGAGCGCCACAATTTGTCCTTGATATGTGGCAAGCATTTTACCCTGCTGCACGATGATGGCTTGCAGCTGCAATACATCATCTGGATTCCTTTGTGGCAAAGTATTCTGTAAGGAAACCCCCAAAGCAGAGCATTGTCTGTTATTAAACAGATTTAATAAAGAAGGCAAACAATCCAAATCATAATCTGAAGAGCAGTGTCAAAGAATGGAGCAATAAAACAAACTGGGAAAGCAAAACACACAGGCAAACAAATCTGAAAAATCACAAAGACAGAAATTCGAAGATGAGAGAACAAACTAGTTCTTGGTGTGCACGCTGCTTAAATGTCTGTATAAAACCGGAAGCAGCATTAAACCGGAAGTGGGTCAGAACTCAGGCGAGAGTTCCCTCTGGCAGTTTCATGAGGACATAGCACGTTATGATGTTACAGTGAATAACTAAAATTTATTACAGAGACTGCTTTAGAATATATTTGATTTCTCTGTTTTCTTTAGTGGAACTGAGGAAAGGCCAAATTCTCTTGTATCCAGATGTGCGTCCTTGAAGAGTGACCACTCAAAGCCACTCTCTATCAACTTTAAAATGGAAAGAGAATCTCAGGAAAGGTACTTTTGTCTTCCTCTTGCTCATCATAATCTCATCTTCAGATGCATCTTGTGGATTGTAATTGTAATTAGTAAAGGATTTATTGGTTTAGTCAGTTAATAGGATCCGTATTTGCTCATGACATTGTGCCAGTCTGCAAGAAAGACAGAGTGCAGTATTTATTTAGCAGTAGCACCAGAATATGTTTAAAGAAACTGTAATACAGTTCAAGACGACATGCCACAGACAATCCACAGCAGAGGTCAAAGGTCATCTGAAATAGACAGGTAATAAATGTAAAAATATACCCCAGAGTTGCAATGTTAACAGAAATAAAGCACATGCACATATAGATGCAATATACACAACAAGCATAATCAGCTGAACCAAGAAAAAATATTTAGATTTATAATCATAGAAACATAGAATTTTACTAACACTTTGTGTTGAGAATGGGAATTCCAGTG